>JAECUM010037307.1:0-20840 GCA_016617855.1 Megalonaias nervosa
ATATATATATATATATATATATATATATATATATATATATATATATATATATATATATATATATATATATATATATATATATATATATATATGATGTGTTCTTACGCATGTAGACGAGGGGTGCAAGTGATTGTCAGAAACAAAGTGAATGAAAACAGGTCTCTTTATTGTTCGTGATTTTTTATTGAAATAAATGTAATGTATTGAACCAAAAATTTGCTATGTATTTACAGCATAACATAACTATCTGGACAAAGTCTAAAGAGTAAACATGTTAAGAAATTGAAAAATGAGACATACGGTATAATACATACATTTTTTTAGGCTGCAACCGCCTTAAACATGAATGTTATATCCTGAGAAGACTAAAACCAAACCTAGGTATTCACAGCAATATAAATGATCGAACAAATTCATGGCAAGTAACGGTGCTAACAATTGAAACACTGAGACATGTGGCATTAACAAACAATTAGACTCTAGAAGCCGTATAACCTTGTAAGAGATTACTGCGGATGCAATCGTCTATAATCTGAAGAAACGGAGAAAAACAAATCATATGATTAACAACATGAAAGCATATAAACATTATATACAGGGAGGTATGATGGGGCGGAGGTGGGAAAAATGTCTATAAAACAAGACAACACGTCCGCACCCCAGAAGGAAATTGGGTCAACTGACGCCAAAGTCCTTAGCAGAGAGAATCACTCCGCTCTCAAACGGAGCGACAGCATTACGATTGGTTGGGCAGAACACGTGATATAAAACTTTAAATGTATTGGCCCTTGACAGCGCGTTACTCGAAATATCTGGCGGGAAATTGTAGACCCAAACACAACTCCCATAAATGTCCTTACGCGAGCGTAAATAGTTTTATGTGATGTGTTCTTACGCATGTAGAAGAGGGGTGCAAGTGATTGTCAGAAAGTGAATGAAAACAGGTCTCTTTATTACTAACGTGTTTGATGATTGTAAAATTAAATGTGTATGTACCATCCTACTCTTTACGACATTGGTCGAGTCAAAAGGAAGACAGAGAGTGAAAGACAGAATTCGTTAGGTCAGTCGTACAAAATTACAAAGTCAAAGTATATGGGTACATAATTAAAACATAGACAAACATTGTGTTTGATGCTGGCCACTTTCGTGACTTTGTATTGAAATAAATGTAATGTATTGAACCAAAATTTTGCTATGTATTTACAGCATAACATAACTATCTGGACAAAGTCTAAAGAGTAATCATGTTAAGAAATTGAAAAATGAGACATACGGTATAATACATAAATTTTTTGAGGCTGCAACCGCCATAAACAGAAATACAGCAAATAGAGATTCCTGCATTTCTGGCAATATATATATATATATATATATATATATATATATATATATATATATATATATATATATATATATATATATATATATATATATATATATATAGAAAGAGTTACATATATGCTATATATATATATATATATAATATATATATATATATATATATAGTCCACGTTCTTTTTACATCCTACCTCACCCCATTTCTTATGTGTGATAGTCGGTTTCGATGCTTGTAAGAATAATATGTGTAAAGCACTCCTACGCTTTAAATTGGTTGGTTGGTTGGGGGGGCTGAGTAGAGACGCCGTGTTGGATAGTATGGATTTTGCACTGGACAGTAGTCTACAAATGGGTGTTATGTACTAATGAAAAAACTGTGTTTTGGATTGTAATTAAAAGGTTCAGTGCTAGATTGTAATCAAAAATTGGTGTGTTAGTAGTATTCAAAATGTTTACATTTTTATATCATATCACTCTTAATGTCAACCTACGGTACGTACTGTTAATTTCGCGCTTGAAGTTAAAAATGTCCGACACTTTTTAACATACAGAGTCCCTTTAGAGCAGCGGTACCAAAACTTAGGTTGTGCCCTAATTCAGGGTAGAGAGTGCTTTTCTGTAGAATTGCTAAGGGTCATCAGAACATAATTCTTTACTTAGTTCTCTTTCTTTTCTAATTCTGAAACTTGCCTTGTGGTTCTGGAGGTCCTATTGAATGGTCAGTTACGATCGAGGCAAAAAAGGATCAGAACAGCTGCATTAAAGGTCATGTCGATTTTTATATATATTTTAAGTCATTGATCCAGATGTTCTCAAAAAATACACAACTTCTCTTACGTATTCTCATCTAAATTTTTTAAGGTCATTTGCCCAGCCTATTATTGTAACTCGTTGAAAATCATTAGATTACCGTTTTTATTTATTTACTCATTATAGCAGGGTTTTTATTCGTCAATTCTTGAAGACCACCCAACCATTTTTTAAATAATTTATTGCCGGTTACTGGGGTAGCATATCTTTTTCAGAACTTTTAAAGGTCACTGAGCCAGCATTTGCTGATAATTTATTTAGTGTCAATGGAATCTATTAATCCTTGCCCCAAAGTTTAAACCCATTTTTTGTAACCTCAAAACTAATTTTTTAAACAGTTTAGCACAAATTTCTGAATCGACTAATTTTGGCAATAAAAACCAGCTCAATTCCCATCCTTGAAATGTTTATTGAAAAACCTGAAGTTACTATTCTAAACAAGCCAGCTACACCAACAAATTGTTTTAAATAATTTAAACACTATGAAGAGATTCTGCTAAATGCGGTGCGCATATATATAAACAACATAAATATAATGGTACAAGTGATAGCGACGTGGCGAATTTAGATATTCCTAAACAGGGGTAATTATACGGTCATTGTTGTACTGTGAGTCCGTATACTTCAACAGTTAATGGGCGTAATTCGACTGTCTGTCTCACTGGGACAGACCTTTCCAAATAATCTTCGGCGCCTAGATATGAGGAAGTAAGGAGACCCGTATGCATGGAACTAGTAAGACCAGGACATATATGAAACGAGTTAGTCCATACCTGTCTGTTTCAGTAAAACCTTTGCTTAACATGTATCTTCAATGACACAATTTGTATTTAATGTGTCTATTTTTTAAGTATCTCAAATTGCCGAGTTAGATTGTAGTATCATATAGCTTAATTAACAGAGTTTAACTATAATGCAGTTAGCAAACACTCCTTCAGAAGACAGAATGGCTAGGTGACGGAGGTTGTCCATGCAAAGAAGGACATTACTGTATCATTTAATCTTTCTTCTAACTAGGCATCTAATCAAATGGATTGTGTATAAAGTGACGACATAGTCATTATTACTAAAACGACAAAAGAAGAAACAAGAACGTAACATAGTGACGTGTTTTATAAACGCATACACGAATATAGATGGTTGCATACATGAAAGAGTAGCAGCCATCAGAAGAATTTGATTAATTGTTCTTAAAGAAGTGGAACCATACTGATGGAAAATAATAGGTAGTAAAAAAGAGATTTATGCCCACTAAAAGTCCAGATTGATTTACCTACTAAACCTCGGATACAGCTGATAGCGACCGATTAATTTGTGTATGTATTGTAGATTGGCATGGCAGAATACAAATTCTAAACATATTGAACAAAAGTTGAAAGTAAATTTAAAGACATGGTGAATGAATTACACAAAATGTGAGCAGGAAATATATGCAAATAGAAGATTTTTAAGAGAAAGAAAAAAAATACCCTTCCATTTGAACTGTTTAAGACCGTTATGACCAAATTCGTACATATATTTATTAAAACAGATAAAACAATTTGTAACAGAAAAGCATTCACAATATACAAAATAGACACAATATGTATTTTATATTTAGTCAGTCGAGTTAGTGATAAACCTATGTATAGATACCCCATATAGACCACTACAACAATCTTGATAAATGTAAATAGTTTTAATATCTGTCGAATAATAAATGCAAACATTACTTAATACCCGTCCGATGATAACAATAAAAATAATAGCTGCCCAAATGATTATGAACAATATAAAAGGAGTTGAACTGAATTAATATATATGTCAGTGTATATAAATCATTATACGAAGAGGAGTTGACAAGACGTCAGGACTGGACTTACCTAAATTTGCATACATTTTGCTGTCTATCGTTAATATATGCATAATGACAGACATTGTAATACAAACTGACAGAGTCAGTCACGTAAATATGGCATTATTATTTAATGAAGATAATTATCATTATTAAGGGATAAAGGCTTTATCGAGATTGATCTAAAATTAGCAAAAGAATCATGCGGTAAAAACGTTTATAGAATACATGCCGAACTCTTTTAAATTCTGAATCATAATTAGTAGAAAGCGAAATAGTATCCAGTAAAACAACTACCACATCTGACATAATGACAATAAATTGTGGTGTCGTTAAATTTAAAAAAGAAAATACCAGAATCAACTTTTGTTTATATGTTACGAGTTTGAAAGAATTATTGAGCCGATAAATAATTGCAAACAGCTGAGATAGGTCAGATTCGTTACACTTCCAGTAGTATATCTTGTACCTGTAAAAAGGAGATTAACGCCAATGCACGCTAACGAATGAAAACAACTAAGCTATCTTGCCGACGTCCACCTCCTGTATAGACCCAGTTAATGACGAAGTTGTTGATGAAGGTGATAAAGTGTTTACACGCAACATTTAAGAGATTACTGACAAACATAGACGAGAGGAAACTGTTTCAAATGGTGGTAATTACAAAGCAAGAGATCATATTCACATAACTGGAAAATGCAGAGGCCTGAACATCTAAACTGCAAACGAATTGATGAAAGTACCAAATTTATTCCACTATTCATAATATTTTAATCTAACCTGATTATCCAGGTATTAGTATAAAAAGATCCCAATCGAGAAGTAACAATAATACAAAATAATGATGACAAATATATTTCGCTTGTTTAGAAGTTTAGGTTTGATTGATTTAACGAAAATAAAAACAGAAAATGAAACTATAAAAGAACAGTACGTTTTCAAGAGAATTGTCCATTCATAAGTCAATCATTACGCCAACCTTCTAAAATTCTAAATGGTAATAAACTCACAACATAATAAGTTCTTCTGACTCATTAGAAAGAGACATGGATCACCACAAAACCTTTACAAGAGTGCTGGCGTCATTCTCAGGCGGCTGTGACAGAAAATGAAACCTATTATTGAGGATAAATATTCATCCATGCGTTGATATAAAATCAATGTGAAAGATGTAATGAATGACTAAAACCACTAATACAAAATTCAAGTGCATATCTGGGAATAGAAAATTGGCTACAAGAATAAATCAACTGAAACCTTGTCGAACCAAATGCTTAATTGTTTCAACAAATAATTGCAGGTATTGCTTCATTTAATTCTATCAAACAATGTTATTTCTTTCAATTATTTTATGCGAGTTCGAATGACTTAAACTCTGAACAAATCCATAATCTAGACAAATGGAAATATTGGGAGCAAAGTTCGGTAACTACAATCAACTAAATCATGAAAATAACAATTTTCAGAAGTGAATTTACCTGATTTAAATTTGCCATTAGTGGTCAACTTCCAAACTAAATGAAATTTAAAATTTTGATTCTGGTCCGAAAGTATATTGAGAGAGGAATAGTCGAGCGACTTGACTGTGTCTTGTTTATACCCTCCGCACCTTTGAAGAACCTGATGTTTACACAAATATACTTAACAGCGACAACCAAGTTTCGATAATAATGTTGTTGGAAGCGAGAACGCAACCATATCGCTTCTAGTAACAAAGAATGCTGGGAACAATGACGACATTACCAACTGAGCGAGACACGTTCCGGAGGCAAATATTAGATGCACATGTACATTAAACAAATCTGGTTGTACAAGTAAAACGTCATCCTAGAGGAAATATCTATAAAAACATCAGTCGAAAGCTAGTGATTGAGTACAAAACATGAGCGCAGTTCTTGAGAGGATTGCCAGTTGATCTTGTCCAAAGCATCCATGTGCTTTCGAAAGCATTATAATACACCTTACAAACATTGTAAAAATTATTAACATGATATGATTCTGTTGTGAGACTTGCATAGTAATACTCAAGCTATTAGGGATTGGTCCCTATTTGATGAGAAATAAATATGGCATACGTATATTAAGGACAATAATTTTAATATTCCAGTGCAAATATGTAGTCGCAGAGTCGCAAATAACATACAGGATGAAAATTGTATTGTTATCATTCCAATGAAAAATTGTAATCATTCACAAAACCTGTAAATACATTCATTCTAAAACAACAATAATTGTACTAGAATGATTTCATGGTGACATCTTCCATTTCAGATCTCGTAGTATTTCGTGAATGTCTGATATCTATCGGCCCCAGTGGGATTTGAGCACAACCTATTCTCAAGGAAAGATTATATTACTCGCCTGTATTCACTATCAAATAATAATATTAATTTATGACGTGAATGAACTGTAAAAAATGAATTTAAATTTTCCTTTGTAATCGCACCATCAACGTTCCAAATATATAGATATGGTTACACTTGACTGATATGTTTCTATTTTATAACCATATGCATATCTCAGGAACTACAGGATGCTATACATAACAAGCTTTTCCAGATGGGCACTATGGCAATGCGAGCACCGCATATGACGTAATGTGATATACAAAATCCATTATTGCCATCACCATTGAAACGTGATTATATAGTGTTTTCTCGTAGAACATAATGCCTGAGGTAAAGGAAAGGGCGTGTGTACTAATCTAAACAACACTATCATCATCAGCAGCAGCTGCAGTCTTCTCCGCGCCTGACGGTGCTTGAGGAAAACATTGAGGGGCCAGCACTGCTTCCATTCAGAGGCTACCATTGATGCCGTCTACCAGGTAATGTCCTGGTTCGTGAAGTGGATGCCATTGTGCATACGTGCCCCATTGTCTCATCTGAGATAAGATGGTTTCCCTTTCAGGTGTTTTTAGAATGCCTTCATTTGAGATGTTGCTGGCTCAAAAATCTTTAATTGTGAGTTAGCACAGATTTGGAATATTTCCAGCCAATTTTTGAAGGAAGTTGTTGTTTCCTGCACTTAGAACCATACAACACATTGACGTAGTTAACGTTGAAGATCCTTAGCTTGGTCACCATGAATAGATTTGTTTACCTCCAGAAACACTTAAGCATGGAAAAGACCTGGTTTGCTTTTCTGATTCATGTGTTCACCTCCCTTTAACAGATTCGCATCTGTTGACATCCTGCTGCAGAAAAATAGGTCAATTCTTCAAACTGTTGCAGTGGGTTGTCGGTCTATGTAATAGGCTGTTTGAACCTGGAACTGATCGTCACGAATTTTGCCTTGCTATGTTGAAGAGACCAATGCTGCTTGCATTTTCTGGCAGAGCCTCTGTGCTTTGTTGACTGTCCAGGTGTCGGCTGGAAGAAAGCAAATATTTGCAAAATCTAGGTCTTCTATTACCATGTGTCAACAATATGACGTCATGTGATGAACAAAATCTATTATTGCTTTCTCCATTGGGACATGTGATTATATTATGTTGCCTCGTGGAATATAATGCCCTAGACGAATGCGAGGAGATTGTAAGGCAATGATTTATTTAGACAGAACATGACGCTGTTTGACGTCATATTATGATAGATGCCAAGATGGAAGACATATTGCATGTATCCGTCTATAGCGCGTACTCCACTGGTTACAGCCTGGGCAAAGGGTCTGAAGCTCGTAATCCAAAGGTTACGGACTAGATACATTCTCAGTCCAGCATGTTAACTACCATCTGTGCGTCATTGAGAAAGGTACTTAGCTCAGACTGCTTCGACATGTTATAGCCAATCATTTGCGCAAATGCCCAATGTGCTGTTAAAAACGAACAAACCACCCCCTCCCCGTATATTTGGTAAGCACCTTTACAGGGCCGGTCTTACTCCCTGAACGTAATGCTTTTGAAAGATCCCAGATTTATTGTCCCTTAATTTGGTTCACCGTTATTGCTAGCTAGTTTTCATTATCAGCTGGCTTAACTGATGGATTTTTGTCTCAAAATGCGGATTATATTTTTAAAAAATCGGACTCTGTGTCATGAGAACGGGAGCCGCTGTAACTTAGCTGGTACAGCGTCAGACTCTTAATCCAAAAGCAGCCTAGGGGTTTAGTATAGCCAATAACATGTCCAAAGTGCCATCACAAACCAACCAGCCCGACAACCAACAAACTTTCATCAGACTTTAGTCGACTCCAAATCATCATCGAATATGTTCTGACCATTGATCAAGCTGCATTTGTGCATTTGAAGTATGATTTTCAAGTTTAGAGTAATATTTATTACCTCAGGTGTTAAGTAATTGGTAATTCTCTTACCGACGTAGCATATCGTGTACTCCTGTACATGTCGGGTCCAGCTGCATACACCATCAAATTTGATCTTCCAGCGTGTAATGCTGTATACTAGTGATTGAGTCAGGTCTAACTCCAAACAACACAGAACATGATCTCCCGGCGCATGATGATGTACACTAGTGTATAAGTCAGGTCCATTTGAATAAAACATATACCGTGATATTCAGGCACCTAATCCCCTGGCAGATCAGGGTATATGATGTTTTATTAGTACTTCCAAAACTGAATATCCCCAGGTATGCCGATGCATTTTGCGACGACAGATATGGGTATGTAGAGTATGCAGTTGAATCAGTACGCCGTGATTCATTTCAGTTCTACAGAAGAAGTAAACGAAAACGTTCGTCTTTCAACTATGCCTTCCAACGGGTATCCGGTTACCTGCCCGTTGATAATAACCCAAGCAATCAAGTGAGCCTACTTCAAATCAACGATAAACTTTGGCAATATCCGGAGTGAGCGAGAGACTGAATAACGCGTACAGTTCGAGCTGTGTGACAATTGTCTGCTGCTGATTTATCCATCCAAAACCTACATCGACGTGCCGAATTTTCTATTTATAGTAACTGTTCATGACACATATCCAAGAAAACTGACGGGTTTCTTCAATATGAAACCATGTGTCACAGATTCATTATATTTTGATATAACACTTAGGTAACAGAACAGTATATGGCGTCATTTTAAAAGAAACATAACTTATCCATATGACTTATGGAGGTTATCTGAATAAAAGTGTTAGAGGAGAGGGATTTTGTTAAACGTAAGATCATGTTGGATCGGGAAAAGGAGAAATCGTAGCGCTTTACAAATTTTGATTACTCATTTTATGCTCTGATTACGCCTTTTTGCCACTTAGAATAATTACACTTATACCTCTCTGGGGGTTGACATGTATGAATGTACAACAAAGCAGTTCATGTTCACATCTGATACAATTTCCCTGTACCCGGGTAAGTGATAATTGTGATGGATGGGTTCCTAAACTTTTGACATCTATACGTGCAACCCAGTATTCATAAACTTTATTTGCACAAAATTCAAACTCAGCCTCTAATTCTGAACGTTTGACCGCCTGTAGCTTTTTCTTGAAAGATACGATCATACAACGTTCAGAATTTTCTTAGCTTGGATCAGTCTTCATAACTGTTAAATATTTAGGACAAATTTATATTCCAAGAATCCAAATCTAAATAAGGGATCTTTAACCTCAGTTTCGTACTGAATTATTTCATTATACATAAATCTATTAGACATACCGTATGTTCTATAGAATAGCTCATACACAACTGCAAACATCATAGATCTAGATCTGATGCCACATAATATATCAACAGATACACCCTGATCTGCATGACTATAATGCTACCACAGATACTCTGTGAAGTTCTCCGATGGTCCGATAATTACTGTAAATGTTTGCCTGTGGGAGGGTGGTGGTACGTTCTATTTGCTCTCGAAATCGCCTTTGATTTACTGCCAAGTTATTAGCATCAATGCTTCGAGCCAGATTGAACCTTACTTAACACGTTGGCGTCTGTTAACCTTAAATAGCGGCAGACCGATAACTGTATTGGAATTTATTGAGGTCATCTGCCATTACATATTTTGCACATCGAATATGATTTCGATTTTCTTCAAGATGAAAAGGTTTCAATGGAATGCCTATCAAGGGAGTGCCTGAAGAGGGAAATTCCTTACTACTGAAATTGTGCCCCATATTTTACTGCTAAATTGCTGCTTTGGTTACTCTGCGACAATTTAAAAGCTTGGGGGATGGGTGGGGGGATACGCCTTCAAAAAAGCATACTATTCAATATATTTGAAAATAAAATTACCTGCATGCAAGTAATTTCACTCTTACCTTTAATAATAATAATAATAATAATAATAATAATAATAATACTTTTTTCAGTTCTTTAGGCCTCCGGTCCATATTACAAAATACATAAAAGCAAATATAGTGCCATGGTGTATAGAAATTAAATGTGATGTTAAACATGGGTATACATACAAAATTACGTATATATAATCAGTGCATAACAAAAATGTTGCTACCACTAAGTAAATCATTCACCATTTGTATGAGCTGTTAAGAATTGTCTAAGTTGAAAAGCCAAATTGATATAGTAAGAAAGATTTTTAATAATTAATATATTATTATGACTCATGAAGGATACAAATTTTTCCGAATCCAAATATAGATAATTAACTTTATTTAAGTATCTTTTCTTAAATGGTCATGAGCTGGACACACAAACACGAAGTGGAAGTCATCTTGTAACAAATAAACCGTGTTTTCCGCCATAATTCACAGCACGTATTATTTCTTCCAGTCCTACTATACGTACCTGTATTTAGTTTCAGCATATGCACTACGCACCTAAATTTAGCAAGTAACTTCCTGAAAAAATGTGAATTGCTGTTATCACTTTGCCAGTTTTGGAATTTCGATTCCTTAATTCTTTGCGAAAATTGTGAGAACATTTGGTTTTGGTATCCAACATACTGATTTAGTCGGACATGCGCAAACAGAAGCGAAATAACATGTCTTGAACTTTGGTAGCCCAGTTTACACGGTTGGTTTCTCGAATGTTTTTATCATTAAATAACATTAGTATTGATAGCGAGTTGAAGGCATCCTTACAACTGTCAGCTAGTATTTAATACATCGTAAATAATACCAGATACAAAGTGAGTACCTTCTGCATTCCCCAAACTCAATCGTACTATTGATAGTTTTAGAAACACCTAAATTTTGTTGCAAAAGTGGAATTGTACAGTTTCAA
The DNA here is from genome assembly GCA_016617855.1 of Megalonaias nervosa. NCBI lineage: Eukaryota > Metazoa > Mollusca > Bivalvia > Unionida > Unionidae > Megalonaias > Megalonaias nervosa. The sequence goes on from JAECUM010037307.1 coordinate 11,128, forward strand.
TATCGCTGCTAAATTCAAATCTCCAAATTTCTGACCCATAGCAAGTAATTGGTTTTATCATAGAAAACAAACTTACAAGCAACCTCTGCACTAAAACAGCCAAATCATTTTGTTAATTGATAATCCTTGAAGTTGCTTTATTCGCCTGAGATTGACCATCATACCTGTTTTATCACAGAAACGTTCAATAACATTTATTTTGTTCTGGAGCGCTCTGTATTAACGAATTTTCTGAATACGATTTGAACATAATGGCCAGCGTAATAAACTGTTGTTTGAACGATCTGCTGAAATGAACAATTGTATTCAATTACGCTATCAGCAAGTTTTAACTGAGTCATCATGCTTGACTGATTGTTCCAAAAATTATAATAATGTTCGTGTTCTGAAATAATTCCAGTCTAAATGTCTGAATGAATGAACAATAATAATAGTATGTGTACCAAATATTCGTCTCAAAAGAGATATTTAGTTAACGGCAGACAGAACAGAGTTTTACAAAATAGGTAGACGTGATAAAGTTTATTATAAACGTATGCTCAGCGTCACTTGGATGCTAGACCACATCACTGGTTCTACCCATGTCACTAAAGTGGCATTGTTTGGATCGTGGTATTTTACTTTCATTATTCTAAATTTAGGTGGAGATAACTTAAAAACATACGATCGTCATCATCAAAAGAATATGGCGGAATATTATAATAATGTTTCTAATATAATAAAGCATTAAATCTGTAACTACATCTTATGAAATTCCTGATTCACAGGAGAGTTGCTGGATCAAATAAAAATACAATAATCACAGATAGCAAAATCACATTTAAGACCAACACTTTGTCTCTATCCTTTTTGAAAATCTTTTAATATCTCCAAACACACAAAACAGTAAGTTTCATTTTACAAACAGTACCAACTTACCAGAGATACAGGTAAGTGTAATTCTCCAAACTTTCAGGCTTTACCCATACACACCTGTAAATACCACAAATTTCTAAATTTGTCCATACGCTTTAAAATTAATGTTTATTCTTCACCTCTGATTTATCTTCCTTTCACGACAGACTAGGACTGGGACTGATAATGATGTAAACAATAATAGCTGACGCTGCCAGGGAATGTCCTTATCTTTCCCATCCCACGTGTGTCTTCCGTTACTGCCTCCATGTTGGCCTCACCTGCTTTCCTATCATATGGTTCACTTTACCATTTATATAAATGGAAACGACAATCAACTGAAGTAAGAAAATGAATAATTAAAGGAATTAGAAATTACTTTTAACTGGTTGAAAACAGAAAACCTAACGTGTACATATATTTTTTGCAAGAACCGCAGATACCAACACGTAGCTCTTGTGGACACGCATACAAAGACACTAACGTAAAAGACATAATTATGAACAGACATAATATCCATGTGTGCATGGATCACGCTTTGACAATCGAAGATGCATAAAGCAGGACAAGGTATGAATGTTACGCAATTACTAGCACTGTCGTATTAATAATGTGGACCTCGAACTTTCTGCTTATATATATTAAGCATCACATGGCCAGCAAACAGATTTTCCACATAAGTGATCAGTTTCCATTAAAGAAAACGTGCACACAAAACAAAACCATGTGGTAATTTAACTTTAAATACCTTTTGGTATGGTGACACAATGCTTGATTATGAGACAAACATTCGTATTTTTGATGCCGTTCAGAAATTTATGGAAGAGTCAGAATAATTACTTACTCGTACACATTATAAACCTCTATGCACTTCCGAAGGGTGATGAACAGCTGTAAACAGAAATTTGCACATTTTTCCAAATGAATCTCAATCGCTTCGAAAGCGACTCGGTCTAAAAAAAAGTACTCTTCACTTTAATCTCGCCTTTGTGTTGATTTTATTTATCCATTTCCTTATTTCGTTAGTAGTTCAATATATATTGTAGCGTCAGAGGAGAAAAACATTATAAGCCATTGGATTTCGTTTTCATCCTTTACCTTCTATATTGTACATCTTGTAATCTCAGCTACAATTTAATAAAATAAAATATATTTCTCAGAAAACTAAATCAAAACCAAACAGAAGCATGCACAGATACAATCTTCACTGTCTCATTGACTAAGTTTTGAGAAACACATAAAATACCTTGGATCTGTTTAAAGTGAATGTAATGGGCATCCAAATTAATAAAAAAAGTGGCAGTTTCAAATTAAAGGCTCAAGTACAATATATCTTTGAACAAGTTAAGAATATATATTGCTTAAGTATATACCTTTGAAACGGGTTTAACGTAATAGGCTTATTAGGTCCAAATAATCCGGTTGTTATATAACATATCACTTTTTATTAACTGGGGTGCCGGGCAAGAAACAAAAGACGTACAATAAAAAAATGTCTTCTTATCGATTAAAATATGCAGTCGTCAGAAGTGGAATAAATCATAAATTTACATTTATTTGAAAATCCGGATTTTGTTTTGGGGTTTTCTCTTTTTTATTTGGGTGAGGGTCTAAACCTATTGGAACAGATAACATATTTTCTCACCTACTCTTTCCATATGAAATGATAATAAAGGCAAAATAAGGATACTAATTTTATTGACAATGTCATTAGCATAGCTGTAGGTTTCCTTTCTTGGGGAGCACGATGACCAAGGATTGAGTCCATGTGGTGGGCCACTTTCCTGTCTACCATATCTTGTTGCAGATTGTTGTTTGGTCTGTGACTGTCTCTTCTCCTCCTGCTTAAATGAGCTCTGCTGGTATGTTGTCAATGCCGGCTGACTTTCCTGTCTTTAGTGACCTAACTGCATTTTCTACTTCTTCACAAAGAATGGGGTTGTCATCAATTTCTTCTGCCTGAGGACAATTTAGTACTGCTGGATCTCTTTGGGTCTTATGATTGTACAATTCTGAACAGTATTCTGTCCATCGCTTGAGGATCTCTTAATCTTCTGTGAGGCATTTTTCTGATTTGTCTTGGATTGTGGTAGTTTTCCCTTGTTTATGGGTTGTGAGATCTTTCACAAGCTGATATGCCATCTTGCTGTCGTTTCTACTCAGACTGTCTTCGAATTTGCAGCATTGTCTTTCTATCCAGGATTGCTTTTGCCTATTTCATGCTTTTCCTGATCATATTGTTTATCTCTCAGTATTTTCTAGCTCCTTCATTATCTCCTTTTCCCTTTTCAGTTCTCTTCTTTTGTCGCATAGTTCAAGGACATCTGTCGTGACCCAAGGTTTCTTTGTTCGACGATATTTGCCAATGATCTCGCTAGCTGTGCTAGTCTCAGCTGTGTGGAATGTAGTTGTTAAGACTCTAGGTCGGTGTCTTGGCTGCACAGGGTTATCAAAGGTGCCAATTTACCATCTATCATTGTTTGGAAGGCTTCTGTGATTTTTGGATCTTTCAATTTTTCAAGGTCAAATCTGATTCTTGGTTGTTTAGGCTTTTTGATCATTTTCAGGTGGAGGCGAAACGTTGTCAATAATAAATCATGGTCACTTCCAATATCTGCTCCTGGAAAACTTCATGTTCTGGCGATATAAAGCCCTGTGCAGAATCTTTTTTTCACCAGGATGTAGTCAATCTGATTGTGTTGTTGTCCATCAAAAATGTGCCAGGTCCATCTTCTAGATGCTTTGTGAGGGCCGAATGTGTAGTCTAGCACAAGATTGTTGTAAGCAGCAAACTCCAAGAGCCTGAGTCCCCTTTCGTTTGTTTCTGCATTGCAGAAGGGTCCATAGGTGCTTTGCCAGTTTTTCTGTGAATCAACTCCCACCTTTGCAATCCAGTCTCCTTGTACAAACAGGATGTCCTTCTTGGGTGAGTTGTCAATGACATCTTGCGGTTGGTTATAAAAATTCTCCAGATCGTTGTCATCATAGTCAAATGTGGGTGCATATGCCTGTATGATTCTGATGCTGAAGGGAGTCGCCCTCAGGCAAATGGTAATGAGCCTGTTTGAGACTGGGCAGCAACCCATAATGCAGTTCACAATGCCCTTGTGAACAAGAAATCCAACGCCATGACTGTGTTTGTCCCCTCTTCCGCTGAAGTAGAGCTTATGCCCTTCATTGTTATTTCGCCAAAGTTTTTCCAGAGCACCTCGCAGAGACTAATAATGTTCCAGTTCTACCTCATCAACTCATGTGTAAGTTCTTTCAACTTTCCCACAGCTCTCAGTGTTCTAACATTCCATGTACCAATGATGATTTCCCAAGAAAGGAAACCTACAGCTATGCCAAAACTACAGAACCATCAGTTTGATCAGTCACCCGAGCAAAATCATTCTGAAGATAATTCTCAACAGACTAAAGCCTCAACAGATAAAATTATTGCTGAAGAGCAGGCAGGCTTCCGAGCAGGAAGGGGCGCCACAGAACAAATCTTTAAGCTCAGACTCTTTTGCGAGAAATACCTTTAGCACCAGCAGAATCTATACCACGTCTTTATAGATTTCAAAAAGACCTTTAATAGGGTATGGCATGCAGCCTTATGGGCAACTATGAGGAAGTACAACATCAGCTCAAACCTGGTGCAGGTTGTTGAGCACCTCTATGACAAAGCCACCAGTGCTGTCCTCATCAATGGCAACAGAGGAGATTGGTTTCGAGCAACAGTCGGAGTCAGGCAGGGCTGTATACAGTCATCTACACTCTTCAATATTTTCCTGGAAAGGATCATGGAGGATGTCTTCCATGACCACAAGGGCACTGTCAGCATCGGAGGAAGAACAATACAAACCGTCGCTTCGTAGATGATATTGATGGTTTAGCAGGAGATGAAAAAGAACTGGCTGACTTGGTTGAACGCCTTGACACAACCTCCACAGCATACGGTATGGAGATTAGCGCCGAAAAAAACAAACTGATGACAAACAACACAAATGGAATCAGTGCGGAAATAAAGGTCAGTGGACAGAAGCTGGAAAGTGTCACAAGCTTAAGTACTTGGGATCCATTATCACAGACGAGGGCTCCAAACCAGAACTACTTTGCAGGATTACCCAGACAACAGCAACAATAACAAGTTTGAGACCAATATGGAAAGATACCAACATTGCTTTTGGTTCCAAAATAAGGCTGATGCGCTCCATTGTTATATCTATCTTTCTGTATGCTTGTGAAACATGGACGCTCACATCAGATCTACAAAGAAGGATTCAAACCTTTGAAATGAGATGCTACCGTAAGATCTTGGGCATCTCATACATTGACCATGTAACCAACGAAGAAGTCCACAACAGGATCCAACGAGCAATCGGATCCTATGAAGACCTCTTGACCACTGTAAAAAAGCGCAAACTGAAGTGGTACGGACATGTCTCAATATCATCTGGACTGGCAAAAACAATCTTGCAAGGCACAGTGCTAGGGTGCAGAAGAAGAGGCGGACAGAAAAAGAGGTGGGAAGACGACATTAAGGAGTGGACAGGCATGGGATTTGGAGATTCCCAAAAGGAAGTAGAGAACAGGGAAAGATGGAGATAATTGGTTGCAAAGTCAACTGTGGTGCCCCTAAGACCTCTTGGGTTAAGGGATTGATGATGATGATGATGATGATGATGATGATGATGATGATGTCATTAGCACCTTTTTATACGCGACACTAACACATTCGTAATGAATAAAAAGCATGTTTCCGTTGTCATCTTTTAACAATCTTTCACTGACAAAGAAGCGAAATAATGCAAAGAAAGAATGAATTAACTGTAATTACGTTGTTTTATTGCAGTAAGTTCAGTCCTCGATCTATCACGTAGATAACCCATTAACCCCGTATACCACATTTACGCGTCATAAGGTTGTACCGAACTTAAAAAAATCTATGCCGTCAAGATCATGCACTATGCTATCAAGTGGGTACTATTGGGTACTATTACATAAAAGTAGGCAGACGTAGGTCTACAATGATACAAATTAAGTATACTTTCTACTCGCATTACAAAATAGAGCCGATGACACCTAATTTATAAGCTCCGATTTTGTGTCCGGAAGTTAGACTTTTTGTCCCGAGATCTAAAAAAGGACCAGTTCGAAATGCACACGGACAGGTGAACCTTTGCAAAAGATAGGATTAGTTTGTGGTTTGGAGTAAAATGTGGTATGGACACGAAATGCAGTGGTCCAATACGCAACCTCCCACACCCACCGGCAAAACACAAAACAAGTTCAAATTTCCCCTTCTGCAGATATGAGAGCGAAATAGCCAATCGAAAACAATGTCTTTTATACACCAAGGTATCCGGTTAAACGAACATATCTTGGAAGCAGACGTATTTATATGTATTCAGAAGTAATCGTTATTTCAGGCGAAAAGGATAGATTCTCTATTGGTTTTTTTCAGTTAATTGGTGAATTTAGATGATGTCGACGAATTTGAATATTCGTTGCGAACTTGATCATATGTGCAAAATTATTGCACAGATATTACAAAATTAACCATTCCATGACAATTTTTTAGAAATTTCTAGAAAGCTTCTTAGCACAGCATCTAATATTTTGCTACTTACGTATCATGCGTACCCTTTTCTGGACAAAAGTAATCTGAAATTGCGCTAATGAATGCCATTTCCTAATAAAATCGATAAAATAAATTAAAACAAATTTATTGGGTTGTCTTTGCGCAACAGCGGCCACATGCTGATCATTTATGTATCCATATCTTTCCAGCGTTTCATTTGAACTAATCCATGCAACAGTGAGTTATGACCAAGGAATAAACCACCAAGTGCCAATAACACCGCTGCCTGTCGCTCACTTGTGCGGACAATGTAGACCATTGCCGAATGAAAATAGGCTTGGTCTGAAGCAATTAAAATGATAAGGAAGTATTTGAATTAAAACATAAACTGCTGTAGCGTCCTGAAACATTTAAAGCAAACGGACAACAATTACATCACAATGATCCACACCGGCTTGAACAAAAAGAGGACCAAATGGATTCAGTTTATGAAACAATTCTTGAAAAAATATGGTCTCTGAGAAGGTATTATGTAAATATACCTCCACTACTAGAAGAAAGAAACATAACAATACATTCTTCTGTAATTTGCCTGAAACAATTCAACCGACCTTTCGTTTTTTGTAGTTTATACATAATCATATACGGGAATGTCTGAGGTGCATATAATGCATATTGGGCAAGGCCGTCACAACAATGATTGACCCTATATATTCCAGTATAAGGTCCAAAGAGATTAAAAAGAATCTAATCAAAAGTAAGTAAAATGTTGATGTTCATGGTAGAGTTGTTATGTCCGTCTACTGTAGAAAAGGAAGTAGGACATTGTATTTAACGCGAGCATAATTCAAATTTTGTTATAGCCTAAAACGATGTAAAGGTCTTATTTTGTCTGCAAGTTTTTGATTCCCTCAGTATGTTGTCCGTCCGTGCACCCTCTCTGTGTCACGGAAGTGTATAAATCCCTCTATTTATTAAAAGCATGTACTCTGGTTTCGTTTTTTGTGTACAACGATACCCGATTGTGATTTTTGTATATTGTACAATATTTTGAAATAGTGAGTTCGGTTCATCCCTGCCGCATGTGCGAAGTGCTCTCGATGGGAAAAACCGATTTACATCTAGCACGGCTACATCGTCTGTATATAAAAGCCTCACATTAAAGTGATATCTTCACATTACGGAACGTCTTCTAAGTAAGCAGTCTAATTAGGGACTTGCACATCTTCAGTTGTACAGGTATGTAATTTATTAATTTCTTATGTATATTATTTCTTTTGTATATTGTAAGTTACAGCTATTGTACCACCACGTTTATTTTTGTATGTTTTCAATGTAGGTTTGGCTTGCGTAGTATAACGGAAATATTTTTTATTCTTGTTTGTGACTTAGCAAGAGATATGCATAGCAATATAAAGTTGCATTTTATTAAGAAACGCTTAGTACCATAGGAATCTTATCGGACACGGGTTCGCTTTTGAACCTGTTTATTGTTTTGTAATATTGTACCGATAATGTCATTTGTATAACTTACCATTTATAACGTCATTACGTTTTATCCTATATGCCTGTCTCAAGAATAGTACACGGTGTTAGATGTATTTTCAGCTGACCAGAGTGATCCATGGTGATCGTAGTCGACGTGGTACCAGCTATAGAGCTAACTATAAGTTAACCATAGCAGCTGTGGAGCCGAGTGAACAGTGTTGCTGGTCGAGTAGCAGGTGGTCAGGCGCTGCTGACCGAATTGGTGGGCACTGATTGCCTGATTGACCAAGGAATTGAATGGTGGTCGGTGACTACCTATAATGATGCTTGCTTGATTGACCAGTGTGACTGGTAGCCAAGTGTGATATTGACGGGTGTGTTTTGTCTTACTCCATGCATGTAATCTTTTCGCCGTGGGCTAATTTGGGGGTTTTGTTATACCCATTGTTCTGTGAGTGTAAAAATATTTTTGTATGATATCTGTCCAATTCATTTTACTCTGAGTAAAACAAATCTCATTTTTCACTAGTTGAGTAAAACACCCATTCTTTTCATCGTGTGAAATGACAGTGAATTGTTCACCTTTGTCCTTGTACTGTGTAAGGTCATTTATTGTATTTATATTTGTTGCATTTTTAGGTTCGTGCGGATTATGTTAATTTGTCCAATATTTGAATCTTATAAACGCACGTATTAATCAATATTCTTCCTCATTCAAGTCATACATCAATAAACATTGTATTTGTATCACCATCAAAATTGTTCTGTTGTAAATCCGAAATCCCTACTCGGTTATCTTGTTACACTCTGTCCAGCTGTAACTTTGGGACTTATTTTATAGTTGCTACAAGCTGTACATTTGAAATGAAATGACTGAGTCTTGGGCTATCGAAGAGTCCTTACTGATGAAATTCTATCCTCACAATGACCGCTCCGGTGGCCTAGTGGTTAGAGCGTCCGCCTCGAATGCGGGAGGTCGCGAGTTCGAACCCCGACCGAGTCATACCAAAGACTTTAAAAAATGATACTAACAGCTGCCTCGCTTGGCGCTCAGCATTAAGAGGTTAGTGTTAGGACTGGTCGGTATGATGCCCCAGTGCTAGACATCACTATAAACTGTCACACTGCAGACATCGTAGCCATATGACTGGAAAGTTGCTAAGAGCTACGTTAAAAAATCTAAATCACACAAACACTATTCTCACAATTATGACATTCACACAGATTATCAATGCAGCGGTGGGTAGTGCTGGGCGGGCAGGTAACAATATGGCAATCCGATCTTTGACAACTTTTCAACGATATCACTGTAAGGTACAAGTGTTAAAATCTCGATCAAAAACGGGACTGAAGCCAAGGAGAGGAACTCTAAGACCCATCTAAGACCCATATAACCTATCACCATTCCGTCACTTAAAGCTTTATAAAATCTTAATCATGGAAATCAAAACTTGACTAGTTTTAAATTAGTCAGACATACAATGTATATTCGACTCATCCAGCGTCACAGCGACTGTAGATGTTACTGACCCAACATTTTCAGTTAGACGTCATTAGCAACGTAGATACGTAGTAGCATTATTATCCGGTACATTCATGTAGAATACTTAATATAATTTTGTTATTAACCATATACAGAATAAATCAGGACATAAAATCAGTCTTTATCCGTCCGTTAATATGTTTGGTTATATATGTGTGTGTGTGTGTGTGTTATCCAGTAAGATAATATTTAAGAGGAACGATTTTAAGTAAATATCTTACT
>JAECUM010037308.1:0-22786 GCA_016617855.1 Megalonaias nervosa
TTTTTTAAAGATTTGTTCCTGTTATCACTGAGGATCTTTACTCCTTTGTTTACTCTACTAATAGTCAATAATACGTTAGAAATTAGTTTATGGTAATTACTTTAAATCTCCAGACCCTTCAGCGTTTCCGGAAAGCAACAACGGATCGTGAAACTTTGGATATAAACCTCACATTTACAATCTTGTTTTTCAAAGTGAGATCCGTTCTGCTGCAAATGAAGGCGTAGGCACGCGACACTAGCGTTGTATTTTCTCCACCAGCATGGTTTTTTTTATCTATTAGCGTGGTATTTTATCCAGTAGCGTGGTCTTTTATCCACTAGAGTGGTCTTTTAACCTTCTGCTATCATTGTTAAGATTTAAGATGGCTTTGTTTACTTGACGGTTAAACAATGTAATTCCTCTAAGTTACAATCGATATAATTTTAATTCTCCGACATTTTGATTGCTTGTGAATCTCCCAGGAGTGCCTACTTTGGGAATTTCGACAATTCGCGGAACAAAAAGCGAGACCATCATTTTGAAGTATTGTGATACTACTCTACTGTAATGAAGCAATTACTATAGATACTACCAGTATTTCGAGAAAAGTATCTGACTGCCTGACAACGTACTTTTTTTTAATAGAAACGTTATGTTCATGACATGAGAAACACATCATTGAAATTTTCATATATTTGAACCTAAAATATATAACTTCTAACTATACTGATTACACACATTTACAAGACTTTCAATATCAAAAAATTTGATCCATGAATATAACTACAGAAACTGTAGGTAAAACATTATTTTCCAACTACCATATTACCCATTCCGGTACGTCCTGGCTCTGATGACTGTGTGTGTCGTTTAAGGTCCCACTTCCCATTCGTAACATGAACGTAGGTGTCGTTTAAGGTCCCACTTCCCAGGCGTAATATGAACGTATGTGTCGTTTAAGGTCCCACTTCCCAGGCGTAATATGACTGGGTGTGTCGTTTAAGGTTACACTTCCCAGGCGTAATATGACTATGTGTGTCGTTTAAGGTCCCACTTCCCAGACGTAATATGACTGGGTGTGTCTCTTAAGGTCCCAATTCCCAGGCGTAATATGACTTGGTGTGTCGTTTAAAGTCCCACTCCCAGGCGTAATATGACTATGTGTGTCGTTTAAGGTCCCACTTCCCAGGCGTATTATGACTATGTGTTGTTTCAGGTCCCACTTCCCAGGCGTAATATGACTATGTGTGTCGTTTAAGGTCCCACTTCCCAGGCGTAATATGGCTGGGTGTGTCGTTTAAGGTTACACTTCCCAGGCGTAATATGACTATGTGTGTCGTTTAAGGCCCCACTTCCCAGGCGTAATACAGCCAATAATGTGTTCAAGGTGCTGTTTAAACTACAACAACAAAATTAAACCATCTACACTATCAATGTGACATTTCAAATGTCAAAGACTTTTTCATGAAATGTATGTGATATTTCGACTAAAATATGGAAAGAATGCTTGCGAGGTATACACAAGTAGTGAAAGGAAACATTAAGTTAGAAAATAACATGTAAAGTACACTGCAGATGAAAACTGTAAGCATTGTTATTTTTGTTGTCATTGTTATCATGATTATTAACTGTAGTAGTAGTAGTAGTAGCTTTAGTAGTACATTTGCCTTAAGTTTTCAATTTTAAAAAACATTGTCAGAGCTATTTTTTTTATCATGGAATACATATTTAAACTGAGTTTTCGTTGTTTTAGTTGCAGATCTCCTGGTCTAAATCTGGATATTAAATATAAAGTTTATAACGTTTGTGCTATATACCTTCATAATTAATACCGTGAAATTCCCAGTAGACTAACTTCTACGCATGCGCTATTTAGTACTGTGCTTTTCATTTCTTACGTAGTTAGCCGAGCAAGAGATTTGTTTGTTTTTCAGTTTATATTGTATTATCTCTGCACTTTAACAACTTAATTTATTATTAGCAGAATTATTTCAATATAACAAAAATAAAGATTTTCATATAGTGGTGCAAGGGTTCCCAAACTTTGTTGACCGCGACCCTAAAAAATATTTCTCTGAGCCGCACAACCTGGTTTTATATATATATATATATATATATATATATATATATATATATATATATATATATATATATATATATATATATTGTGATGAAATTAGATACCTGGGGAGGTGATGCTATACTGATAGGAACAGTTATGTGGACTGGTTGAAACAATTAGAGCTGTTAATTATCACAGAACTGCCTGGTGAGGGCAGTGATCCTTGGGAGTGAGAGAACACTTATCTGCTTTCATGTGTCAAGTATCAGGTTTTAACTAGACTGAATTATGGACTGGGAAAGTGGTTTAATAAGATTCACAGACCTGAGAGAGGGGGAGAGGTTTTGTAGCTTTCAGTGTGAAAGGATTAATTAGATTTTCACTCTCTGTTCTAACGGATAGTCAGACTGTAATCTTACAGGGAAGTAGGGGTTTTCTTGTATAATGCAACACAAGGGAAAAGGAGTGTATATAGTGTAAAGTGTAAATAAAGATGTAAATAGCAGAATTATTTTATGGATTTATTTCTGAACCCATCACGTTACAGTTTTTGGTGGCAGGGGTGGGATTATCTCACTCTTTGTGGATTATTCTGTTAGTTGTGTTGTGTGCAATTGTGATCAATGCACAGGATGAAATTTCATTAATAGGATATATCTGTTGTGGGTTTGTTTTAGTATTTCGGCAACAGAATCTATTGCAGCTAGTGTATTTCTTTTGGAGAGTGATTCTCTTAAAGTTGACTCCAGGATTTAAATCGCAGTGATAATCAGTGAGCATTACGTCTTGGATTTATTCAGATTCAGATAATTCTTATTCATCGTGTAAAAAAAAAATGGCGGACGGAGGGCTTGACACACCAACAGTTATTTTTGGACATCGAAGAAATCCCGACACAGGTCTGGGTACAACATTACAAACCTCAACTTCTATCTTTAATGTGCAAAGTAGGTCACAGCTGGAGGAAATAAAGAAGCTAGAACAGGAATGTGAGGCACTGGAGAGCCAAATTCAGGGAAACCGTACAAGTCTGGGAAATGTTGCAAACACCAGTGGGAATAGAAACTTTCAGGAAAACCTGAGAAGCCTAGGAAATGACGCAAACACCAGTGGGAGTAGGAATTTTCCAAAGCCATTAGTGAGGTCAGCGACCTATGATGGTTCGGAACCGTGGGAAGACTTTAGAGTTCACTTTAAACTTGTTGCTGAAATTAACAACTGGACTGAAGACCAAAAAGCAATGTTTCTGGCATCAAATTTACGAGGAAGTGCACAGGCAGTACTAGCGGATTTAGAACCTTCGGAGAGGAGAATGTATCGGGAATTGTCAAATGCGCTGAGCAGGAGGTTTGGCTCAGAGAATCAAACAGACTTATTCCGGGTGCAACTTAAAAATCTCACAAGGAGGAGAGATCAAACTTTGCCAGAACTGGCTTAGGTTGTAAAACGTTTAAGCAGGAGAGCCTACCCAAAGGCTCCAACCAAACTTACAGAAACGTTCAGCCGGGATCATTTCATTGATGCGCTGACAGACTCAGGCTTGAGGCTTCGTATTCGGCAAAGCCATCCTAAAACCTTAGAAGTCACAAAGTTAGCAGTTGAATTGGAGGCTATTCAAAGTGCAGATAAACAACGGGATCGTCGCATGACAGCTCAAGTTCGAAATATTGGTGTTTATGATGTAGAATGTGCAGCATCCGGCATAGTGGACATCTAGGCATGCATCAAAGAATTATCCAGTGAAATCAGAGAAATTAAGGTAGAATTGGATTCGTTGAAGAGAAAGCGCATTGAAAGACCCTTCAACGGGCAGAATTCGAAGAAGTGCTGGATTTGTGGCAGTGAGGAACATTTAAAGAAGGACTGTCCGGAATTAAAAGCAAATAAGACTAGACAGGGCAAACAGGGCAGGACGCAACCCCGTACCACTCGAATCTCAAGCAATGGATCAGGAATGTACATACAAGGCACAGTGCAAGGACGGAAAGTGAATTTCCTGATAGATACGGGTGCAAGTGTTACCATAATTAACGATTCCATCTATGAACAAATGTCTGATCTACAAAGGCCATATTTGGAACCGGCCGGTCAACAAATGAAAATGGCTGATGGAAAGTGTATCCATACAAGAGGTGTGGGAAAAATGGATATCATTATAAATGATACGAAAGTTAAGCACACAGTGTGGGTGGCAGAAATCGACAAAGATATCGATGGAATTCTGGGTTTTGACATTCTTCAGAGACACCAGTGTGTCATAGAGGCTGGGACTAATACATTTAAGTTGAATGGTCAACCAGTGAAATGTGCCACGGTGGAATTAAGGAGCATCAGGTGTTGCCGCGTGGTAGTGGACAAAACAAGTACCATACCTCCGGGAGTGGAAAGAATCATACCGGGGAAGGTACTAGACCTAGAAGCTGCGCCCTCTTGTGCAATACTGGTACCAACCAAGAAATTCACAGAGAAGTATCAATTATTGATGGCGAAGTCAGTGGTTAATGCAGAAAATAACTGTATCCCTATTTGGGTCCTCAATCCTTCAGAAAAATTAGTTAAGGTCTCTGAGAAATCTGTGGCAGCGACGTGCGAGGCTGTGACAGTTGATAACAAAATCACAGTGTTTCCATATTCGCAGACTTTAGAGAACATTGTAGCAACCCAAGCGTCCCAGGATCAGAAAAACTGGGATGATATTCTGCCACTGGCACTCATGGCATACCATAGTGCTGCTCATGACTCCACGAAATTCTCACCAAATGAAATGATGCTTGGTCGAGAAGTGAGGTTACCCATCGATTTGATGTATGGAACTCTAAATGAAAAATCTTTGGAGTCCAGGAATTCTACAGAATTTGTTTCAAAATTAGGGACATACTTGGATTGTGCCAATGTGTTAGCTAGGGAACACATAAAAATGCGAGCGAAAAGCAGAAATGGTACTACGACTACCGGACACACATTAAAACGTATCAGACTGGAGATGCTGTGTGGCTACATGACCCAAAACGGAAAATTGGGATTAGCCCGAAATTACAATCAAATTGGGATGGACCCTATTTTATTGTAAAATGTATTAATGACCTGGTATATCGCATTCAAAAATCTCCAACACACAAACCACGTGTGGTTCATTATAATAGACTAAAACCATTCTATGGCGACAGTGCAAACTGGTTCAAGGATAACGTTAACATGGAGAAGGAAATTCCTAACAGTGGCTATAGTGAAGGAAGTGATTCCGACAGGTCTGATAGTGAGACCGGCATTCCGGCTGTTACGGAGTACGGGCGTGGCAAACGAGTGCGACGCCCACCACAGAGATTTGACCCTGGAGTATAGAGTGATCTAAGACATAATCAGGCTCAATAGAATGACTGTGTTCCGTGACTATCAAATGACTTCAATTAATATAAATGAGTAAATGGCCAAATTACCTTAGAAATACTTGTGAAGTATTTTGATGGGCATAAGTGCTTAGTGTGTAAATAGGATTTAGCTGACTTAATTAAAAAAAACCCCAACAAAACTTACGTTTTATATTTCATATTTAATTTTATACTTTGTAAACTCGTATAGCAGACTGCTTCATAACTAATGTCCTAAAAGTACTGATTTAACTCCTGCCAAAACAACAAGTTCATTGTAATCTATAAGAAGAAATTGAACTGACTGACAGTAACATGTGGGACACATGTTTTCCAAGAGGGGAGCAGTGTGATGAAATTAGATATCTGGGGAGGTGATGCTATAATGATAGGGACAGTTATGTTTTCCCTAGTGGACTGGTTGAAACAATTAGAGCTGTTAATTATCACAGAACTGCCTGGCTGAGGGCAGTGATCCTTGGGAGTGAGAGAACCCTTATCTGCTTTCATGTGTCAAGTATCAGGTTTTAACTAGACTGAATTATGGACTGGGAAAGTGGTTTAATAAGATTCACAGACCTGAGAGAGGGGGAGAGGTTTTGTAGCTTTCAGTGTGAAAGTATTAATTAGATATTCTCTCTCTTTTCTAACGGATAGTTAGATTGTAATCCTACAGGGAAGTAGGGGTTTTCTTGTGTAATGCAACACAAGGGAAAAGGAGTGTATATAGTGTAAAGTGTAAATAAAGATGTAAATATCAGAATTATTTTATGGATTTATTTCTGAACCCAAGCAGCAGAGGGGGTGAACAGACCATTTTTGTTCGAGACATTATTTATGAAAAATAAGCCTTCCTACGAAAAGGAAATCTTAAGGTCAGTAACGTTAAACCACAACCTCTAACTGACCGTGAGATTTCTTAGGGTTAGATTATCTCGTTACTTTATCTCTGACTCTTTGAGTTTTTTTTATGGTGTGTTTATTTTACGTGTTGGTCATTCAACGTTGGTCGTTCACCCTCTCTGCTGCTGTAATTAACCAAAGATTTTATCCAGACCTATACGATATCTAGATCTTGGGTCATGTAAATTTATTGTTATAAAACCGAACGGAACAGCTTGTGCTTTTGAAAAGAAGTTTCTAAACTTAGTCATGTCCATGTCCCCTGAACACCAAGTATAATAAATATTTTGTAAAGTATAATTATCTACTCCATTAAACACAATTAAGATACTGCAATTATCTCTGATTACTTTAGGAATTTGCGTGTATTTCTGAGTTAAATAAATTACGTCTGTATTTTTGTGACGGCCTCGCGAAAATATCCGAGCTGGATTGGATTGTTTATCCAGCATTACATCATCGTATACTACGAGATTTTTGATACATGCATCAAGATCATCTATAGATGGAGCTTCATCGATATCGGTAATAAAATCAATAGCATCATTATCAGGACACGTCAGCGACTTTGCATTTTCATTAAAATCTTTAAGTACTTCGTAACATCGTTGATCATCTACAGATGGTGCTACTAAATATAATTTATTCCACTTGAGCCATCGCATTATCAGATTAACTAATAATTGCGTTTTACCAGACTCAGATGGGCCAAGTATAATTGCTCTGATAGAATTTGGTAGCGCTGGATGATGCTTGACTGGCTCTTGTTTTCGTGTCGCTGAGAAGTCAATTATATCCATATAATAATAATATGGATTATATTGTGTTCGATGTAGAGCGCCCACTCATACCACTGGATTAACGACAATAATAACAAAAAATAACAGGCGCGCACTTACAGGCAGGTGTGTGAAATGTGGTACAAAAATATACAAATTTATTTCATTAAAGACAGGTGGAGATATCGCTGCTTCGTTAGGTAAATTACCAGGAGCTCCATGGGCAAAGTATCCTGGTGAGAAACATTTACCTGGATATAATTATTGTGGTCCTGGAACTCGTCTCGATATCCGACTCGATAACCAAGACCAACCAAAACCTGGAGAGTATCCAATAAACGCAATTGATCAAGCGTGTCACATTCACGATGTCGCGTATAAAAGTAAAGACTTACAACAACGACATCTCGCCGATATAAAATTAATTCATGCCATAAATAATGTAAAAGATAAATCACTTCGAGAAAGATTAGCTGCTTTTCTGATAAAAGCTGGTATGAAAGGTAAAATAATGTTAGGGGCTGGTAATTAATCAATTGATTATTATCATAATAATGGAATCTGTTTATTATAGCCCAAGAGGATATTGGAGAGGTAAAGACAGCGATTAGTAAACTTGCTGAAGCAGCAAAAGTCTCACGTGATGTCGCTGCAGCGTGGTTAGCACGACAGGCAATATGGCAAATTGGTCTACCACCACCTAAAAAAATTCAGTATGCACATTTTGATGTCAGTACCCCTAATGAAGTTCATCAAGCAGATATTTTGTTTTTACCACACGATACCATTAAAACTGGCAGACGTCAATACACATACAGATACGCGTTAACCGTCGTTGACGTTGCGAGTAGATATAAAGAAGCAGAACCATTATCAACTAAAACAGCAAATGAAGTTGCATCTGCGTTTGAACGCATTTATCAACAAGGACCCTTGCGATGGCCACAATTGCTACAGGTGATCCTGGCAAAGAATTTCTTGGTTCAGTATCATCGTTGATGAAGCGACATAACGTTAAAATCAGACGAGGACACACAGAAATTCATCGTGATCAGGCAATCGTTGAACGATTCAATCGAACACTTGCTGAGCAGTTATTTAGATACCAATACGCGAGGGAAATATCTGCTGACTTTAAGTCCACGGAGAGGTCTCGTGAATGGGTTGCAAGGTTACCGAGTGCGATAGCTGCGTTAAACAACGAAGTGACTCGTGCAACTTTTATGAAACCTTCTAATGCGATCACAAAAAATATATACCAATACAACGTAAATCTTCCTCTCAACCAGTACTAGGTAATGTTACCGTAAGATATTTATATGAACCTGGTGAACTTGAAGGAGGTAGAAAAAGAGCAACTGATCCTATCTGGAGTGTGACCACACACAAAATTTCTAGCGTGGTAAGGTCCACAGGTAGACCCGCAATCTACAGATTAGATTCAACTGCTCCTCAGCGTGGATTTGTACGCGAACAATTACAAATAATTCCTATAGATACACAATTACCACCGCGTTCACTTTTATAAACTTGCACCAGGGTGTCCAGCGCCTCGACGTCGATTACATTCAAGACAGGTCAGCATCACATTTTTGCGTGTGTGACCAAGACTGCTATTAATTCTATCAACGGTAAATTGTCTTGGATTATTACTCGAGTACTGCCATAGCATATTACAGTTACAACTTGAACAATGATTATTCTGTTGTGCTTTTAGTGTTATAATAAATTCAGCATCAATATTAAAATCGCGATTATTTTTTTTGTCACATTGTTTATAACTCGCTAATTTTTCATTGGTATCGACAAAGTTGTCAGGAATTTCTTCGGTTATTACGCAATCCATGATAACCCAGCCCATTTGAGATATTCTTCTGACTCGAGACACCGCAAGATAAACTAAATTTGACCATTCAATACGATCATCGACAATCCAAATACTTGTATCGGTAATAGTTAATCCCTGCGATGAGTGAATCGTTATAGCGTATCCTAACGTCCACGGCGATTTATCCATGCTTAACGCGCTCTCAACAACATCAACAACAACTAAAACAATATCATTTAACACAAGATTTTGTATTCCACCACCACTAATCTCAACATCAACATTCTGTCGTCGAGTATCTGCTGGGCGATAAAACAAAGGTACAGGTAGATTTGAAAATTTTTATTTATGTAACGTACATAATTGTTGTTGAAATGTATCGCGAACTATTTTTCTACTTGCAACTATCAAATCAGCAGGTCTCCATAAAGTCCAAAAATTATTCATAGAAGTTTCTGGAATTACTTTACGCATTATTTCACATTGTATTTTATCTGGCTGTAATCTTATTAACTTTTTAAACTCTTTTAGTGATTTATCAATAGCTCTATGGTCATCAGTTATTTCTTCGTAATAATCTATAAATGTTTTCAGCCACTCATGTGGACACGATCCAATGAAAGGTGGCGGTTGACCATGATCGCCACACATCACCACAGCAGTATTCTTCAATAACAGCCAATCAAGAAATATTTTTTATACCTCTAGCGGCACCGTGCATATCTCGTCCCAGATAATAATTTTAGGAATGTATTTCTCACCCATCCGCGATGGAGTCCATGCGTCTCCGCACCATCTAAAGAAACTATGATATGTACACGATTTTACTCCTCGTTCTTTTATTTTCCTGGCGAGTTTATGTGTCGGTGTCAAAACAATCATATCAGAACAATTATTAAATAATTCAATCGCGCGTGTTGTTTTACCTGAACCACCACACCCATTAAGATAAACGGTTTTATGTCTAGCTACAGGATCCCATACAGATGGTGCCGATGACATCCCTGGTATTTGATTATTCTTGTAATATGTTTTCGCAATTTCAACATCGGCAGATTCAGAATAGCTAATTATATCTTCATGTTTTATTCTCCATTCACCCCATGATGCATGATCGTTAATACGCAATTGTTTTAACGAATCCGCATATTTTTTGTTTATATAAAATGAATCTGTCGCGACTCTGACTGCATAACGAGGAAATCTGTTTATAATCGATAATAAATTTATCGAAACATACGCTAGCATCGAAGATCTTAAATGAGTAAACTGCGGTGACTCGCCATCAGTACACCTCACAATTGTACCTAATTTAGTTCCGTCTGATAAATAAGCATTACTTCGACTTATAAATGTGTTTTTCTCCGTTGTATCAGCAATTATAAAATCGAGTTCAGCATCGTCCATGATTAATCTTTTACACGCTCGTTTATGATCTTATGATCCTCCTTGTGTAAATTTACCGATTATTTTTCTGCCGAGATCTTTTGCAAATTTCTGATCACTTTCTCTCCTGTATTCACCTATATTATTAGTAATTTTAACAATATCATCTTCAGGATTAGGAAAATCTCTCCTGGCATCATTAAATACATCCGGTTCTGGCAACCAAACTTGTTTCTGCACGCGGTATGATATAATTGCTTCACTTACATTCAACGACATTAAAATTCCATCATCAAGCATGTACTTTATTAGTACTATTGGAGCCCAACGTCGCTCTGAAAAATGTCTTCCAAACCGACGCATAAACAATCGGATGGAGATCCCTGTAAAACTCGAACGACTCTATACAGGCAAATCCGGTTAAGTCAAAATCTGGTAAGGGTCCGTTTATCGCTACTCTGGTCATCTCGTGTGTCGGATGTCCAAATCTCTTAAAGTATTCAGGACATTCTCCGTATCCAAGAAAACTTCCAGGATGACACGCTACCATATCAACTGAGATAACGTCATTATAATCGTATTTAGTATTCCACAATCCACCGTGTGCGTATTCGATACAACTTTTCTGGACATCTTCAAGAAATTTCAATCGTGTCGGTTTCCATGAATTTTTCTCCTGAGCGTAGTGAGCAGCAATTGATGGAACGGTAAAACAGTTATTAAGTAATTGTTCAACCTTAATATCATCAGAGGTATATTTTAATGCAAGATTTTTCATTTCTTCGTGGAGAGATTCTGTACGATAAATATCGCCATTAGACCGTACAAACTGATCATGATAATCATATTCCGAACTCTGAAACAGCCACACAGATACAGGGTCAATTTGACTGATACTTCTGATAGCATCAAATACATGACCATTATAAAATTTAACCGTTCTATCTCGTGGAAATACCGTTACGGCCACAGTCCATGCATGTGCGTTATGATCAATAATATCTATCGAAGCTCCTGTTGATTTATATTTTGGTTTGTACAAAATCTCTCCGGTTAACGTCTTCACTGTTATTGGGAATTTTAATTTCTTTCCCAGCTCAGCAACGTCGCTGATGGACGCTCCGGTATGTTTAACTGTTTCTGCCCATATGTTTATTTTTTACGTCGTAAATCCGTTAAACCGTGTCCGCGTATCGCGTTTGTGAAGTGTTCTGTAACCCGTTCAGCTACACAATTTATTCTTGACGAAGTCAGTGATGACAATTTCATGGGTTTGAGATCACTAACGTTAGGTTTATTATTTAACGGATATACCGCATACAAAACCGCAGTCACAGGGTATGCTCGTTCGTAATATGGTTTGTCAATACCAGTAAGTATTCCTGGTCTGGAATTTTTACTAAGAACAATATTATTTCCTGACTGCATGTGGACAGAATCACGTTTGTCACGAATAATCTAAGTGTCATCGTCTGTCTTTACAATACATTTTAATAAAATAAAATATTTCTGAACAAGGTAGTCAATAATCTCTCTTCCTCGTTTGTCATTCATCACATTAACATTATTTTCAATTTTGAATGTCGACCACACATGAGCCGCACCATCGTCGCGAAATTCCTTTTTGGCTTCACGGATGTGTTTTGTTATATCTTTATTCGTTAAAGCTAGATCTTGCATCGAAAAACTAAATTTGTGTTTCGGCAGTCTGTCAAGATCAAATCTAGCTCCAGAATGTTCAATCGCGGATAATTCCTGCATTATTATAATTAGGACAAATATATATTTAATTGAATTTTAAGCTCTTGTATATGATTCAAACAAAGAATCAATGCCATTGGTTTATCATCGGATATACTTCTCCTTATAACAAAGCATGCGTAAACGAATTCTGCGGCTACCATATGCAATGCGTTAGATAAGGTAGTTTAGGACCAAAACCGTGTGTGCGGTGTGGTGTTGGAGTCAGAGGAAAAACTCAATTGTGTGTGCAATGTGGTGGTAAAAAATACAGAGAGCTGAAACGATATTACGATAAAAAAAACCACATCTTCTGAATTTCCTATAAAAACCAAAGAAGATTATCTCGCTAGATTTTCAAAATAATGATTTAAACAAATAATATTAGTATATAAATGGAGCAAAATGAGTTTGTAAAGCATCCAATCATCACCAATTATGAAGCATCTCGTGATGGTGTAATTAGGAACTGTAGATTAAAGAAACCAGTCGGTAATATTGATAATACCGGTTATCTTAGATTTACTGCTGCTGACCAGAAAAAAAGATATTTATCACATAGGTTCGTGTTCGAGTGTTATTTTGGACTAATCAAAGACAGACGTGTAATTGATCACATCAGTGGTGATAAACTCGATAACTTGCTTGATAACTTGCGAATTGTTACACAAAGTCAAAATTGTAAGTCCGGAAATTCTGGCTACGGCGAAAAATACGCAAGGGCTGTTAAATCTATAAATACAGATGGTGAAGAAATTATATTTAAATCAATTACTTCTGCTGGTAAATACTTTAACATAGTATCACCTTCAGTAAAACGCGTGGCAGATAATATCACGAGATCTGCTTTTTCCAAAAGATTTCTACAAAAAATCAGATTCCAGTATGTTAGTCTACCAGAACCTTTTTCATGAACCAATATCTTCTCATTTTGCTTTCATAGTTTGTTTTATGCAGGTGTTTTTTTTTCATGATGTAATGTTTCTATGGTATTAGATGATTAAGCGAGACAACTCCGTCAAGTACAACTTAGTAAATCTTGCAGTTGTCGTACTTGTTGTACTAATGATATTGTGAGTTTTGGTCAGAACCCACATTGCTTTGCACCTTATCAAGTGGCTGAAGAGTCCAACCCTATAAGTAAGTATCGACATATCTTTTCATTTTCATAAATAAATATCGTTCATAAAAATGATATGTAATTGTGTGTACAGTCAGCAGCAAAATCCATTTGTCTTAAATACACGTATTTAATAGAGATTTTATACAGTTTAAATGTCCCATAGGACACTAATGTTTCCAAGAAGCCCATTGTAGCTAATTTTACTATTACAAAACAAAGAACAAGCTAATCTGAGTCACATATTATCTGTGTTATATTGGCTAATATATATCTCAGCAGTGAAGTGTGTACATGAGGTTATTTTTAGAAATGAGCATGACTCGTGTTCGTATAACTTATCGATTATTTTAGTATCCTTGGTAACGTCTGATTAATAGAGACTTTTAGCTGTGGGTTTTGTGTAATGTAGTATCAAGTATTTGGAGACTGAAAATAAATTCACATTTTACAATAAATTGTGATTTTATTAAGAAATCCACAATACATTTACAATAAATTCTGATTTTATTAAGAAATCCACAATACATTACAATAAATTCTGATTTTATTCTGTATACTTTAAGTACATTACGCTTTAGCTATATAATAATATTTTCATTATGTATACATATTGAAGTCCGGTGGCCGATTGCTAACGCGCCGGATTTTCGTACTCAAGGTCCGTGGTTCGATTCTCGTGACCGGCATACTGTCGGGCAAAAGGCGATATTATGCCAAAATTTATTAGCCCTTCTGCGTTTCAATAGAAAATTTGTACACTCTCTTGTGATTATGATGGGGGAGTGTGCAAAAATTTCTATTGAACGTAGAGAAGGCCCGTAGTATTGTCCTTAAGATAAGTTTGTATGTGAATGTGCTGTCCTAGAGTTAAAGTTCTTAGAATTAAGTTTATATGTAACTGTGTTGTCCTAGAGTTAAAGTTCTTAGAATTAAGTTTATATGTAACTGTGCTGTCCTATAAAGTTCTTAGAATTAAGTTTATATGTAACTGTGCTGTCCCTATAAATATATGTAAATACGTTACTGTAAATACGTTAATACGTTACTGTAAATACTGTTACTGTAAGTATGCTTGCTTGATTTAAGGGGTTACATAAAATCACAATGCCTAGACAGCCCTCTGAATTTCTAGTATTTCGTTTCGATTAGGAATTCGCTGGGGGGGGGGTGTTTATGCGTCTGCGTCCATAAGATAAGTTATGTATAACCTCTGAGCCTGCTAGGATGTCCTTTGGCACCCTAGGGGTTTCACATGGGGTTAAACTGTGCTGTAAATATGCTTGTTATAAATACGCTACTGTAATTAAGATTCTGTGTTTTGTGTTGTCCTTAATTAATATATAATCATAATCATATGTATATAATCATAATCATATGTATATAATCATATATATATAATAATATATATATAATCATAATAATATGTATATAATAATATGTATATAATCATAATCATATGCATATAATAATATGTATATAATCATAATCATAGGTATATAATCATAATCATATGTATATAATCATCTTGAAACAGTCCTTAGGGACTATTATTTTTATTTTATTCTGATTTTATTTTTATATTAAAGAAACATAATGAATATAATGAATTCCGAAAACATTAATGTTATTATTTCTGCGATTAAAATATTACAGCATAACGGTATAAATATATCTGATAATCTTAATCCTGAAAAAATTCTGTCTGACTTTGAATCATTAGAACAACGGAGATTAGAGAACAGATACACTTTACCATCTGATTATAAATTCATGAAGTTTATCCAGCAGGCAATGTTACAGTCGCTGGCATCAGTTACAGATAATCAGGTAAAACTGTTAGCACCTCTCTCAAACGCTATTGACAAAATTAAGTTAGAATTATCTCATGAATACGAACAGAAAAAGATTGTGAACCTTCATATAAGACAGTTAAGAGAGCATTGTGAAAATGAAAGTGAAGGTGGAGTTAATGTGATAATGGCTAAACAAAATCCCTGGCAAAACTAGTATACAGGTTATTTACTTATAATAATATTTTATTCGGATAATTACGATTTACCCCAGTAAAAAAATTTATTCTGATCCGAGTTAGATTCGGATATTTTTTTTTCTTTTTTTTTGCGATATAACGCTCTATGATCTCACATACAGATTAATACTTAAAACTTCATTCTGTAAATCCAAAATACGTCCTATTTGGTCTGTAAGTTTGAAATGTATTCTTGATAATAACGGATTATGTACACGTAGATAAACGGGGTTAATTGGTTCAGATACAATTAACCACACGGGTGGCGCTTGAGGACTGAATGAATATAATATATACCCCTGCTCAGCAGTGCTACTTTTTGAAAGATCTACTTGATAGCTGCGATCAATTACATCACATACTAGATTGACTGCGATCGTTGATGTTATATTAACAATACCAGGCGAGATATGACGGCCTCCACCGTATGGATCATTATTGTGTTTAAGAATAACCGGTGGTGGGGCTATTTTTATCCACGCTGCAAATACTTTAGGGAAATACTCATCAATGACATCGTTGAGTTGTTTTTTTTATTTCAGCGTTATTTAACTCTGGTATTATAAATGTTTGTAAATCTTTTTCTGTTATTTTGTAATGATCAAGAAATAATTGCTTAAATTCTTTATTTGAGAAAATATTTCCATCGTGTTTAGTCGCAGCGTTTATAATACTTCGATTGGCGATGTATAAATCAAATAAGATCCCATTTAAATGTTTTATTGTTTCGATTATCTGATTTTTTACATCATCATCATAATGTTGTGATAATGAAATAAATAAACTTCTTAAATCATAAAGTGTTTTATCGTATTCAGGTTTAAGAACATCTAAAAATATTTTAAAAAGTTCTTCATCAACAATCTCTCTAGTAGTCCGCGTCCTGGCGTCTACGATGATAACATTAAATGGTGATCTATCTATCTTGGGGATCCTTTTACCGTCAAAATCGGTAAAGTAATGTTCATTGTTGCTTGGATCAAATTCAAATCTTATATAATGCCATGCATCTTTATTTTGATATTCTGGATCTTTAATGAATCTTTTTTCGCTTGTCTTAAATTCATTTTTGGTTGGTTCTGGAATTCCATTTGTCTTTTGGTCTGGGGGAACATCAGGCCATCCTAACACAGATCTGATGGAATTTTGATAAATATCTACAACATAATCAGGGGAATTTATTTCAATCGCCGCTGATAATGTTGGTTCGTAAGCAGTGATTGCTATTTTGGATTCTTTTCCTGTGATAGATTTAATTCTGCGTTGGAACTCATCATTATTCTGTTCTATGTGATAACTGCCCGTTGAAATTCCAACAACTTGCCAATCAGGAGTTCCATCAGGTTTATTCTTATTCGCAAATACAAGTGAATTGTTTGCTGGTAGTCCACCAAACGATTTTGACCTGATATTTGGCCGGCTATTATAAACTCGTAATTGTGCTAATGCTATTTCACTTGCTGGAATTGCAGTTGGAAAGTTAACGCTAAATTCAGATTGGTCGAACTTAATGATATCATAGTAGTTTTTGTATGCGTTGTATTAGTGACGATCTGTTGTAATAGTTCTAACGCCGACATTATTTAAAATACTCCGTTATTTAATTATTATTTTAATAGAACGCACTCTCGGGAATTCAACCTTCATTCTTATCACAAGTTACTTTATCACTAGAATCGCTAGAGAACGCGTTGCGTTCCACTCTAAATGCTTCATCGTAGGTTTTCATTATCGTTGCGAACTCCTCATCAGATATTTTACCATCGCTGAGGTACGCAGAAATATCCGATGATAGTTTAGAATAAGATGTTGTTGCTGTGTGTAGTTTTATTATATACTCGTGTAATTTATCATTTGTACACGTAGATATCTTCTTAGCGATAATACTAAGAATGCCTGCGATAATCGTTGAAGTTGAAACGACAATTGTTACAACTGCAGGTGCTGTCATTGTTATTGTTGATAATAATAATCCGGTTCCAGCAATAACAGCTGAAACTGAGTAAACAATTATATCAATTACAACCATACGTCTGCGATATTTTTTTACTTTTACTGTATAATCGTCGATGATATTTTTTAGTTTGGTTTGACACTCACATACTTGAGCGTATCTGTGACGTTGAACGTCGATAAGTGAATCCGTCGTTTGATTCATTATACAATAATAACGTCATTTAGTTAAGTAATTAAACAGTTTCAGCTACGAATTCTAGACACCACCAGTAACGCCTCGGGGGCATTTCCGTTGATGTCAACGTGAACGTTTCTTTGATGTCCTTGGTTAGCATCACCAGCAGAGGATTATGATATACATTCGGTGATGATGAAGTGGCCGCAGTAATTTCCAAACCGTACACGGGTAGCCTGTATAACCCTGTTACTTCTGCGGTATGTTCGAAAGTGTTATCGCGCGGTGTCCACTTTGATGATCCTGATGCTACTGTGTACACGATATTTGTAATTTGTCCGTGTGGAATTTTAATCAGATTAGTTTTTTGAACAATATTAGGTATTCCGTTAATAATGTCGTTGAGTTTCATGTTAATGTCGGAGAGTTTGATATCAACAGTTGGTGGACTTCCAAAAAAAATCATTAATAGATCTGTTTATGTTTCTACGAAAATTTAAGAAAGTTTGTACGTGATTAGTAAAATTAGTATTGAGTGTAGTCATTTCATTATTGATTATAGCTAACGAAGTTGTCACAGGAATTTCCTTATCGTCTACATATTTCCTCGTTGCAGCGTCGAAATCTGATTCTGGTGTTCTAAGATTATTAACACCATTATTGTTCATGTTGAGAAATGCACGCATTATACCACCGTTGACTAATACGTACTTAGATTCTTGATCATCGACGTATTTTTTTGTTGCTGCATCTGTATCTGCGGTTGGGTTTCCAAGGTCTATAATTTTATTTCGATTCATAATAATGTTATCCGTGAATGAATCACCAGCTCGCTTGATAAAATCGTTAACTGACTTACCAGAATCTTGTATTTTACCTTGATCAGCAAAAGTAACGATATTATTAATAACCGAGGTGGGAATTCGTATAAGAACATCTAACAATTGTATATTACACGTTTTTAATCGTCCTTGTTTATCCTGAAAAACAACGACTTCATTTTGATCCACACTTGTGATATTTAATAAATCATCGATTTCATTTCTGAGCTGATCAAGAGTTGCATATTTAGATAAATCGACTTGCTGCTGAGCTTTGCGAGAAGATCTTCCATAAATATTTACCATTATATTTACTGATATCTGTTTAAGTGTGACAACGTGGTATATTCATGCACGACTTTATGAGGTGGTGTTGTTGGTTTTGATATAGCATCAAGTACAGCGAGTACTTCTCGACCACATATCGGCGGATCCGTTATTTTTTGTGTTGGTAATGTTGAATACCAGATTTTAGAACGCATCGAATTCTTACTCTGCATAGCAGTACTATCATATTTTAAAAATTCTTTTGGTGGTGCCAACCCATACGAATCAAAATAAATAATTCCACGTGGATCAATTTCATATGCCACCCAATGAGTGCCTGGGCCAGAGTTTTTATCGAGATTAATAATACCAGCTTCATGTTGCATTGCAACGGTAGGTAATTGATCACGCAATAAAAACTCCTCTAAAGTTTTTTTATATTCAGTTGCTTAGTGGCATCAAGTAAATCAAAATTGGACATAGGGAAAATCATCGAATTCGATGACGAAGTTACCGGGGCAGTCTTAGACCTTTTCCATACCATGAATACGGGGTCCCTGGAAGTCTTAGACCGCGACCGTATACTGGTCCTGATAATCTTAGACGGCCCGGCTGAGGAACGTTTGGTGCTGTTAGACGTCTTCCGCGTTGTTTTGCCCGTGATCTTTTTTTTAAGTTTTCTGCGTGCATAATTCCTTGACCCGTTGCTTTTTTTAACGCCATTCCAGCAGCGGTTTCAACAGCGCCTAATGCAGCTGCTTTTGCAACAGCTGGGGCTGCAGCGGCTATTATTGCTGGTAACGCGGCAAGAAGCGGAAATATGCCACCCGTTTTAACGATGTCTTTAATGACAATCGCAGAAAGATTAAGTTTTATACCTTTATTTAATTTTTTGCTTCATTGAAATGCTTATGCTGGCGTTCTGATAATGATAGCTTATTCGGACCACTTGCGATTTGTTCTCGCTTTAGTGATATTTTTGCCGCACAATTATTATTTGATGATGATTGTAGCTTTTTAATCTGACCAGGAGTCAGACTGACATTAACTAGATGTGACATTTATAATTATTATGAGCGATCTAATTACATGTTTTCTATTGGGGCATCAATAACTCTCATTCGTCCACCAACACCTTCAAGTAACATCGATTTATCGCTGAGTATGACGGCGACAGCTCTGTAATTAGCAATAGTTCCTCGGTTTACGCGAGCTCGAAAATATATGTCAACGACTGACTGTCTGGTTAAATCTAAATGTTCCAGCGAAAAGTAATAAATCGGATATAATGTTGTAAAATCTAGCTGTGATATTTATAAACCAGTATCAATATTTTGATCACGTCCCATGAATGTCATTAATCGATGATATGCACGCGCAACATGATTATTTTCAAAATTTAGCAACACTTCTTCAGAAGGTTCTTGATGTCCGTTTATCCTCAAAGAAACTTCACTAACACCAAGCGTGTCAAATATCATATTACTTTCTGTTTGATCATTTACTTGTAAATTATTCTGAAGCGCAATAAATATATGCCGTGGAACAGAAACACCTTGCTGTGATGCTATTTGCCAAGTAAACAAACCATTAACATTACTCTGCACAGCATCTGTGGTCATTGTCAACCATGATAACATCGATTTACCACCTTGGCTCATAAAAGAAAGTAAATGTTCTTCTTCAGGTATTGTTGGAGTCATTACTGGCATCCATAAAGAAAGTTTTGTTAAATTTACTATACCAGCATTACCAACGGGTCGCCATATCGCATCATCGTCGGTAGCCTTTCGCACAAGTGCAATTGTATGCTTAGCTCCAAAAATGACTTTTCTAACATTTCTACAGAATCCAAAGATATGTGATAGTGGAATGGCACATGAAAATCTTCTACTTCCACCTATTAACATTGCTCGACGTGATCTAAATCCTAAGTTAAAATCTGGATCAACATTAATAATTATATTTTGCACATCAGCGCCGGCGTTTCCAGCATTGTTTAGTGGGCGTCCTATATCATACTGTCGATACTCAGCGTAGTTAGAAGTATCCTTAACAAACATCGTTGATGGTCCAGCTGATCTTGAATAATCATCACTATATCGCGCAAGACCAAGTATCGTCGTGGCAACGTCGACGTTTTCATGACAGATCTCAATCTCTCGTGAATCAATGATATATGCTGCACTTTTAAATAACGCTATGATGCCATTATTAACGAAACCAACACTAAAATCAGCTGCGTATGCTCCTAGCGGTGCAAGAGTATTATCTAAAATTTCACCTTCAACCTCAATAAATGCCTCAGCGGGTAAGAAATATCTGCTTGTATCCTGAACCTGTAGTTCAATTCGTCCACGCTGATTTGGATCTCGTGCGTCATAAGAATAATATTGATAATCGCGCACAGATTCATCTTTTAAAACTGGTGCATCAATGTCAAACGCGGGATCAGATATACGCTTGAACATATTTATTATTATCGTCTTCGTCTAACACGAAGACCGCTTCCTGCTATCAGACTAGAGGTTATATTTTTTTCTTTTTCTAACCCAACATTAGTGTTGGTAGCCAACTCTGCTAGTTTTTGATTAGCAGTTTGATTTATTATTTTACTGACATTTGCGGGCATCACTTCAGTGCTGGCCAGTTTCACTGGTTGAGGTTTTCGTCGTATTAATCGCGCTAGTCTATCCTTGATTGCTGAGAATGCTTTGCTGGCAACATCACCAACTGCACCAGTACCTTTTTCAGGAACAACATCAATAGCTTTCATTCCTAGTTGCTTTGCAAGCGGTATTGCTTTTGGGGCTATCCTTCTAAATAGACCCTGAACAACATCACCTAGTCCATCTCCGTAGGTCGTTTTGTATACTGGTAATCGTGAATTTATTACCCTAACCATGGTTGGTCTATGAGTATTGTGTAGGATCATATTATTATTAAGTGATTTTATAACTAATTGCATCTAATTACATACTCAGTCACTATGATAATCATCGGCGATGTCATTAATAAGGGACCGATATACATTAATATCCATAACACCACCTGTAAATAATCGTTTACAAATATCAGCTGCTTCATTAATGATTTCTGGGGAATTATTACCAGCTCGTTTTCCTCCAATAAGAATTTCTAGTCGATCAACATCAGCAAGGACGTTATTGGGACAAGTAATAAAGCCACTTCCTAAACCACTTCCAGTTGCGCCAGGATCTTGATATTCTTCCTCTGTTGTTCTAACTGGTTGTCGTGGTGATTTCAATCATTTCATCATTTCTTGTCGTTGTTGTTCTCGTTGTTGTAGCTCTTGTTGTAGTCGTTGTGATCGTTGTGGTGATGGTAATTCAAATTGTTGTTGTGGTGATGGTAATTCAAATTGTTGTGGTAGTAGTCGTGGTGATCGTTGTGGTGATAGTAGTGGTGGTAGAAATTGTGGAAATTGTTGAACTCGTTCTTCAAGTGTTTTTTTACTTGTTTCTGTAATTTAAATTGTTTAGTTCTTTCTTCGATATGTTTATGTACAATATCATCAAATTCATTAAAATTAATAATATCTTCATTAGATCTAATTTCTGGAATACCAGTAACAACGCGATATACATCCCTGATCCAATCAGCACGTTTTAGAGATTTAACATGTTCTGGTTTTACATATTTTTGTCTTTCATCATATCCAAACGCAACACTATCAAGTAATTGCTTTGAGTCCTTGATAGCAGCAATACCTTCAGGCGTAAATTTATCTATTATCTTAGTTCTTGGTTCAGGTTGTTGTTGTTGTTGTGGTTGTGGTTGAGCTGCTTGAATACGGCCAGCAATATCAACAGGTAATGTTTCAAGAGCTCTTTGTGTTGCCTCAGTTGCTGTAACAATTTTCTTTGTTGGTTCGACAATCGGTTTAAATAATTGTTCTGCACCTTCTGCAAATTCCACTTGAGACTCCTGACGAGCTTGTAGTTGTTGTTTAACTAAATCACGGACGGGTAAATATTTTTTGATTGCATCTAGTCGCTCTCGAGCTAATCTAGCTGAGTGTGGTTCTCCAATCATTATTGATAATATTTATAATGGCTGTTTAATTTACAGCAGCAGAGGGGGTGAACGACCAACGTTGAGTGACCAACACGTAAAATAAACACACCATAAAAAAAACCCCAAAGAGTCAGAGATAAAGTAACGAGATAATCTAACCCTAAGAAATCTCACGGTCAGTTAGAGGTTGTGGTTTAACGTTACTGACCTTAAGATTTCCTTTTCGTAGGAAGGCTTATTTTTCATAAATAATGTCTCGAACAAAAATGGTCTGTTCACCCCCTCTGCTGCTACCCATCATGTTACTATATATATATATATATATATAT
>JAECUM010037310.1:0-21292 GCA_016617855.1 Megalonaias nervosa
GTGTGTGTGTGTGTGTGTGTGTGTATGTGTGTGTGTGTGTCTTACGACTTGGCTATCGAGACTGAACCTTCTAGAGTTCTTTTATCTTTGTGTAGTTGCCCATAAAAAATAACGAATCTGAATGAGATAAACCATTCTATGGGAAAAATGGAGAATGCTACGTCATCCAATTATAGTATAACTATTCTAAAACTTTACATTTTGAATAAAAAGTTGATGATTAGCAAGGAGTTTATTATTTTATATTATTGTCAAAACGGGATTATATAACGATTCAAACCATGCTGGCGATCGTTTTGGTCAGCAGTTCTCCAGAAGTTGTTTTTATGGAATAGTTAACCATTGAGTAACGCATCAGAAGCAATAGGATTGTATTAACTCCGTGGTAGCATGATGTTCCCATAGTAGTTTTTATAAAGAAACACATGTTTCTTTACATTCCATTTTTGTTATAACTTCAGTACTTTTCATCCCATTTTCATACAAATGTCACTATCAACATTTAAATATTTTGTATCGAGATGGCAAAACTGTAAAAAGAAAAAAATGTTTTAAAGAAAATGTTACGCTATTGAATGGGACTGGTAATCTTGGTTCTGGCGGTTCGTCAAATACATGATGTCACTAAGTGTGATATTAAGAATGCAGGATTCATGCTAATACAAGAATAAAGAAGCACATGACGCCCCTTTGGAGAAGAACTGGTTGGTGCCTATACCATCAGCGTTAGGTGTATGAAACAGCAGAAGATTTTACTCCCAAAGATTATTGGTCTGAGAATCAGTGGTTCGCCGTACAGTTGTTCTTAAATTATTCCTTTACATCTGGAATTGTTCTTTCTGCTTACAAAAATTGACATAAATCAGAGCCGTTTTTATTCCTCCATTGCGTAAATGTCATACTGACGTAGATGCCACCGTGCCCGTTTCACAAGTGTTGTATGTACCATACGTCTTGGGATCAAAGCGGGATCGTTTCTTGCGACAAGTCACGACGCGGAAAACCTCCAATATACCTATAAAAAAAGAATGGAAAAATAATTTAATTTTCGAAACGTGCAATTATGTATTTCACTCCGTGCAAAACGCATTATATTAGATATACAGAAATTACTTTTGCGTTTAAGTGTCAAAGTTCAAAATAAGGATCAACACTATTTTCTCTGCTTATAAGCTTCTGTTGCAATTATGCAGCCATATATCTGGGTCTTCGCTCAACGCGAACTGAGCGAGAGCTTTATTTCTTTGTTAAAAAGGACAAGTGGTCATCACTCAGCGTAATATTAGCTTTACGCCAATCGTTTAATTTATGATTAAGACATTCAACGTTAGCTCTAAGGTCCAAGGTATCAAAATATCTTTCATGATTTTCACGTCAATCAAATCTGACAGTTTCAGATGAGATAAAATTATTAAAATAACACTCATCACCCAAAAACTTCTTCCTTCGAAATTTTTTTCCAGTACCTTCAAAATGGAAACGTAATGAATCCGTGGATGTCATTGCTCAATTATCTTCCCAATTAGAAGGCGATACAGACAAAACAATGTAGCCCATACCATTCGGATTATCTCTAATCCCATCGCCAAATTATATAATTTCGCAAACGATATTCACCACAGTGTTCAATTTTGCATCACTACACCATTTTTATTGTTATACAACACAAGATCTACGTCGTTCAGAAATATGAATGAATATTAAGTTAATCACCATGCCAATATCCTCTCATCTTGGCTAATAATTTATAATCAAGACTTTTTCTTTTTGATATTAAAGTTTCAAATTTCAGAGCTAAAGTTTAACTGATAGAATTTATTTTAAATTTGAAAATAATTCTATAGAAAAAAGAAATAAAAAGTTAAATATTATACATAATTTTTTATATTCAAAGTATCTTAAAAAACATTCGTAGATTTTTTTTCCTGAAAAATTCATATTTTTCTCATGTTTAAATTAAATACTTTTCTGAAAATATCACATAATATTTGATTTATATTTGCACGTTTTTTTTTTATCAATTCTTTAGGAAAACTTTCAGATCAATTTTTAAAATATTGCTAAAGTCGCAAGGTAAATTCATTACACCGATTTCGAAAAGCACTGTTTGATCTCTGTAAAATAAGTAATATAAAGATACCCTCTTCTGGTACCTTGACCAAATACCACTAATTTTCAAAACCTCTTTTGTTAATATTTAGATAACAGATAATTTGACATATATTATATATGCTTCATTTGAGAAATAAAAACACAATATCTCTAATTTAGTCAATAAGTATCGACAATTTCTCTTCAAAACTAAAGTGCATTTTTTTAATGGCACATGGGCAAACTCTTCATCTTTAAATTAATCTCTCTTCTGCTTAAAGAATATTTTGCCATGTTCTTCTTGATATCCATTCCTCTCATTTCTCCATCGTAAATCTACAAAACATTGGTTCAGTGAAGATACGTGTCTGCAGTTATATATGTACCTCATGAATGGGAACTATTTACTTTGACTTTTCAGTCTTCTCACTGTCTCTCGTTTAACCTGGATGGTTGCTTCAACGATCGCTTGAACTATGCTTTGCGTAAGGAAGAAAAATGAGCAATATGACCCAGTTAGCAAGATTTCGTAATACTTCCCAGTTTGACTCAGTTTTATTGGCAGATCCTGGTTTTCTGCCACTGTCATCGTTTAGAAATGAAGAAAGAGGAAATAAATAACCCTTGTTCTGCCTTTGATCTCAATATTTGAATGTACACCGCACAAAGTCTGTCATTTGTACTTGAAATGATTGTGAAAGCAAGACATTCATACATTTGTTTCACAATAACATCACGCATAGCAGCAAAAACAGAGATTTAGTCAAAGAAGGTTACTGTAGTCAGTAATTTTGGATATGCTAACTCATCATTTATTTTAAAGGCAATGTTTGTACATTTGGTTCGAGCCAATTTTACTGAACAACGGAATTTTAATCTGTACAAAATGGTCTTCAAAAGCCATGAACAAACTTACGTTACTTCGACAGGAGTATTTTTTGTTAAAGTCCAGACCCTTCTGTCTTGAAATAAGAGTCAAGATTTTTATATTTTCCAATTAATTAGTCAAAACTTACAATTATTGACTAATCATTATTACGATAAAACTCAGTAATTTTCTGTGTTACTCTGACTCTTTAATTATTATGGCTGCTGAGATTCCCAGACAAGTAAACTCTGTAATTTTCTGTGTTACTATGACCTTGTAATTATTATGGCTGCTGAGATTATAAGACAATCAAACTCTGTAATTATCTGTGTTAGGTTGACTCTTCAATTATTTTGGATACTGAAATTATAAAACAATCAAATTCTGTAATTATCTGGGTTACTCTGACTCTTTAATTATTTTGGAGATAATAAAAATTACCCATACACGACTTTTGTCTGACAACAGGGACGCTGCGGCTTCTAAGTACTGAACACAGCTTAAATCTTTAAAGGTAGCAGTCTTGTAAATCGGGGTGAAGTTGGGAGTGGGCTTACTCAAAACACGCTTCTTGGGACGTGACGCACAATTGCATGCATTTTCCAAGCATAGCATTATATCAGTAGGTGTCTATTCAATAATATCCAGCCATAATGGGTCGTTATTTTTATTCTTAGTACACGAATAGCTTATGAATTTTTCATATAGCGCTATGTTCAATAATACTATCAAGACACCTTTTATTCTGTTCAGTTAGATGCACAATTTGTGAAAATACAACTGCACCACATCTCCGAATAGTGCATGAATTGGTAAAATAACAACTTTTAGGTGGTACAGAACTTGATACCATTTCAAAACTTAGGGTGGCACATCTTTCTCCAAAAGCTATGGTGTTTAAGCCCCACTCCCCGGGTGTAATAATTTTCTTATTTGTCCTCCCTCTCAGAATATTTACAGATTATGCAAACTATAATAGTGCTTTCACTTAAAATAAATATCTGTTACAAAAGGGTCATACAGTGTCACAAAATAAAACATACAATTTAAAATAAACATAAAAACGTGTAGCAGGATCTGCTGCATTCTGTGGTTAATATGAATAATTACAGAACATGTTTAATTCCATGACACAGACTAAAAAACTAACACGAGTTAAAACAGGTGATTTATGTTGAGAAAGTTGTCGTAATAAAGGTATATGAATTTGAAGAAAAAATAGTCGGTATTAATAATTCTTTGTATTGCTAAAAAGAACAAACACAAAAACGACAAATAAACCAATAAACAAACTTGAGATGAAGCAAAACGTACAAACCCTAGTGGTGTATTTGCGCAACAAAGTAGACGCAAGAAAGAAGGATCACTATTGATAAACACTTTCTCAAAAATACTGGAGCATGCTTGATGGGAAGGTATAATATTCATGCAAAGAAAAGTACGGGGGCAGATGATGTGAATTTGACGGAGGCTCATAAAGTTTCTGGATAACAAGTACTAAACAACATGCCCCTCGTGTTGGACATGGTTTTCTATCGTTTGCATCGTAATCTTTTTCTACAGCCTTATTAGGGAGCCTTTACGATGAAACTATCCGTGTTCAGTCTAAGATTTTGTTATTGAACGCTTAAATTTACCTTGTTTAGTTATCCGAGACAACAAAAGAGAAAAGAACAAAGACGGGAAAGAAATAGAGGGTGTTCGACGTTTTTTACAGGATACAAACGCATATAGAGTTACGTCACTTCAGTGAGGTTGACTCCCGTTTGCTGTACGATAGTATCTACATTTCTTATCATGTGATGTACACAGAGTAGTACAGTCTGTTACCTAGGTTTGAATTGACAAAGTCTCTTTCAAATCACAGAGAATAGCGTTCCAAAACAAGCCACCCAACCCAGCATATGATTCAATAAAAATACCCCTACATGTCCACAACAATTCTCAGGAGATTTAAATTCTGTGAAACCTTGATGAGATTGTCAATAGTATGTTCTTATCTGTATATTCAATGGTAAGCCGATAATATTAAAGAGAGATATAATAAATGAATTCATCCTGAGCCTATTTCTGCAATTCACAAATCACAAGTAACCATAAGTATCAGAGGTGTTAAAAATAGTCATACAGTAGCTATTATTAGCACATGTAAAAACTTGATGATTGACCAGTCCACTTGAAATTAAATTTTCATAAAATAGTAATCTTCACAGAAAATACGATTAACGAAATACAAGCCTAGTGTATGTCAATAGCTTGGCTGATTATTTTTTTAAAAAAGTTTGAAAAATTCTATGCTATATTTGGACAAAGTTCAGTTTTGAGCTGGTTCGTGCAGATACACGGAACAGAAAGAGCATAATGCACACAGGATTACCACACAAGAGGTTCGTGCGGTGAACTTTTGTCAGCTACCTCAAACAGTGGGGCAGTCTTGATGGCCATCGTTTTCAAAACGTTGCCCTCGACCTACAAGTTTCATCAGGTATGATTCTTTGACTGATTTCAGAGACCCCTCCCGGTGGGAACTGGGAAAGGAACACGCCTCACTGCGGAGAAGGGCTGAGCGATAGGGGGCCGCTGGAAAACAAACCTTTGTGTAAGCAAACTGAACTGAAAACGCCACAAAGGTAACATCATAATAATGGAAGCTTCGTGACACAAGAAGAAAGTACGAAACTATTATGTCAATGAGTCTCATTGCAAACCAGTATTCATGCATGCAAACCTGTCTTCCTCTACCTAATTCCTAAGACACACGCATAGAAGTTATGGCAGGGACACTAAATTTACTGTTGATTGTAATTCTGTTTCATAAATTTGTGTGAATTGGATATATTTTCATGGAAGAACATCTCAGTTATCTCTGGTGTCAGGAGTACTGATAACAGAAAGATCTAAGGTTTGATAGCGACACTTATGTTTATCAACGCTTATTCTCAAGGTCTTGCTTGGAAAGGAATGTCTTTTGTGTCCAATGCAGTGCCTAAACTGTTCGACTATAACGACTAATTTACTTGCTCCTCACCTTGATAGGTAAATCTGAAAAATAGGTGAGATTTGGGTCGAATAGATGTAAACTTTTGCCAGAAGTAAAGAAGAGTTTCATACAAGAAATGGCACTATTTGCTGCCACAGCAGCAGGTATCAGAGAAATAGTTAAGACTATGACAGACGTGTACTGCATGGTGTTATTTTCGTGTCGAACAGAAAAGGTCGAATGGTAATAAGATTGGTTCAAACAACTTGAGAGGAAGGACAGATTTTTCATAATTAAAGAGTAACTAACTGCAAAGGGACGTAGTGATTTTATCCAAAAGAATTACTTAAAAATAAATGAAATCGTTTGTTACATGGTTAACATATCATCATTGTGTTTGCTAATTTAAAAGACATTTTAAATGCTAATATGTCATAAAATGAATTCAAATACACGTTAGTCAAATGACGTAAACATGCATTGACCTATGAATGAATCACAACGCATTTGCTTTATCTAGGGATCGATGTTGAACAAGAGCTCTGATCAGTGTTAAAGAGCAGTCAATTAAAGAAAGACAAAAGAAAACAGACAAAACTCTTGGGCCCCCTCCTTCGCATAACCACAATTGTTATTAAGAACGATATTTCATAGAAACAAATGAAGTTTACAAGTTCTAAGAAATTATCTGGCGATGATGCACATTACTCTGCAAAAAGTGGAACATATTGCTGCAGTTTCTATTTTAGTATCTGTAAAGATGGTTCGTCAAACACTGAAAACTAAGAGCGTTTTTACATACATAAACATGGTTTCGTGTCAACTGAATTCCAACACGGTCTAGACAAGAACACTTAGTCTAATGGTTACAAAATTATACAGTCGTATTAGTGAAACGAAAAAAATATGCTAATTTGTCGTTTGTTTTGCCCAGAAGTTCTGTCACTGATATATATGCCTGTAAAAAATATCGTACTATTAGAAATACGAAGAGCTGCCGACACGTCAGAAGATAAGGCAATAAACGATTCTCATAAGCTGCGAAGAAGAATTACCGGAAAGCAAAAAATTAAGGCAATAACTGGTTCTCATAAGCTGAGAAAAGGAATCGTTCATTGTACAAGGAGGTTGCCGATGGAAGTTTTCCAAACAAACTCGACAGTCAGAATCGAAACTTATAATTTAGAAAAAAATATTCTTGTGTGATTCAACTTGTGGAACCAGTGGTATGGTATAACAACAGAGAGAGAGAGAGAGAGAGAGAGAGAGAGAGAGAGAGAGAGAGAGAGAGAGAGAGAGAGAGAGAGAGAGAGAGAGAGAATGCATAAAAACAAAAAAACTGGCTGCAAGGGAATTGCAAGAAAAACTGATATTCAGATATCAAAAACCAGTGCAACTCAAATATAATTACAGGCATGACATAATATATAGTGACAAAGATATGACTATGAGTAGGTCGTGACATAATATATTATGACAAAGATACGACAATGGGTAGGTCATGACATAATTTATTATGACAAAGATACGACAATGGGTAGGTCATGACATAATATATTATGACAAAGATAATACTATGGTTTTTAATTTTATTGTTCCAATGCAGAATAGTAGTTGATCATAGGTAATCAAGCATATTAACTTAATTATCAAAATCGCACAACCACCATCATAATTGTGGAGAGGTAAGAGAAAAATGTGAATGTCGACCCATGCATGAAAATCGTACATCAAAAGCTGCTAATTAAATCCATAGGGGAATGATGCTGATTAAACCAATTTTCCAAAAAAAGAGACAAATACCTTGTTTAAAATTCTCGTTGAATCCAGCATATATGATGGGATTTAAAGCGCTGTTCGAGTCGGCCATACAAGCAGCAGCAAAATGGAGAGAAAAGAACCAGTCGGGGAGCTGCAAAGGAAACATTTTATGCAATGCTATCGAAACATTACAACCATACTGTAGGGCTTTAGATTAACTAAAGTAAATTTAATGGGATTTTGTTGTTGTAGTTTTTGTTTTTAATACTGCTACTAATAATAATAACAAGAAGGAAACAACAACAATCATCATCATCATCATCATCATCATCATCATCATCATCTGTATTTCTCTTGTAACATAGATCACCGGCTCAGATTACATACATTTATGAAAAAAGGTACAATCACGAAACATAACAATTCTAAGATCAACATATGGACTCTATAACAATAATAATAATAATAATAATAATAATAATAATAATAATAATAATATTTTTCTTCTTACAATAATAATAATAATAATAATAATAATAATAATAATAATAATAATAATTATTATTATTATTATTATTAGTAGTAGTAGTAATAGTAGTAGAAGTTGTAGTAGTAGTAGTAGTAATAGTAGTAGTAATCCCATAGGAAATTACTTTTTTGTACACGGGTGTGGAAGTACAAGCAATTTTTTAAATAAAATGTGTCGTCAGTATGCTGAGAATTTTGTAATGTTCAAAGACATTGTTGGCAGAGATCTGCGAATCAGACCTGACTGAAATGTATGCAAAGGAATTAAAGCATTATACCATTGGAGAATTCACGGAGATATTGACCTCAAACTCTTGTAAGATTTCCTTCTTTGGATCTGAATTTATATCGAGTCGAATCCCAATGAAAGAAGAGAAGATCATAAAGTAGAAACTGAAATGCTAAGTTACAAATGTTTTGCAGAACTAAATTAGGGACTTGCTCATGTCCGAATAACAATGTGAGGTACGAGAATGGATGCATTTTAAATTAATTCTATATAAAATAACATATGTAAGAAAAATACCGTCTTTGTTTGAAAATAACCCTCAATCGTAGAGAGCTTAAATCAGGATCTGCTGTTGCTTAATGAGAGAGTAGATCGAGATCAGCTCAGTTTTTTAATTTATGATTTCAATGGACAAACGTTGAACCTGATCTTCTGGCTTATGTGATCTCATATCTGGGTCTACGCTGTTCGTAGTTGCGACAGCTTAATACGAATATAATTACATTTATAATACACATTTCTTGTGAGCTCTCATGATATAGCAATGCCAGATGTTTAGGTGCAAGCTGCACATTTCATATTCTTAGTAATATTTATTCACTTTTCCTTTACTTAATGTGTCTATCCTTATCTTAGAGAAAATCAGTAATCAAGGGAAGTAAAGAAGCAGTTGCTTTAGAAATGAGATTCTTTTTTTCTGAGCTAAGGACATACCTCTTAATAGTTTCGAACCGAGTCCCTTTTCTCTTATCAAATTATTTTTGTGTTCCCTACACTAACTAAAATGATTTATGCTAGTGTAGGAATACATACTAACTTTGTTAAAGAATGGGAGAACAAATCAACGAACTGGAAAAGTGACCTGAAATGAGTTGAATCTCTTGATCTATTTGAAAAGACAAGACAAAAAGTTTCTCAACATATGAAAGAACGTAATAATTTATATACTCTTTGACTTCTTTTGACCATTAGTTATTGTTATGTATATCTATATTTTTGTAACTCCTGGTACATGACTTTGTTTTATAATTTTTCTAATTTTTATTCATGGCTGCATATTATACAGAATATCTTTAGTTAGTTTCGCCCAAGTGACCTGACTCCGTTACGATCATAATAATACATAGGATGTATAGACAGATGCATACGCATGTGATAACAATTATTAATAATAATCTTAATAATAAGACTTAATTGCGCCTTTGGATTAATTTCTCATTAGCTGATGGGGCTTCGACGTTTCTAGAAGAATTCAGTAACTTCCCATTGGTTGGGCGAAGGAACATGAATAGGCAAGTTCGACGCAAATGAGTAGTGTAATCTGTCATGTGGAGTATATTGTGAAATATGAGTCGTAATATCAGGTGTATATAAGGAGTGAATTGATCAATCAGATTCATTCTGATTTTGAAGTCATCCTCATTTATTATGTTCCTGTTGTGAGTCTGTACATTTGTTTTATGTTGTACTTAGAAAGTGTTCGAGAGGAAAAAACATTTGTTTGGACTGTTCAGTGGAAATAGAAAATGGAAAATAATACTATTCTGGAACTGTTATAAATTATTCGAATGAATTCTGAACAATGCCATCTTGACAACATCAGGGTTCTTGGAGGACCAGTACATTTCCGGTGTTGAAATTTATACAGAACTTTTCATTCATGTAGGACTTTCATAGAACTTTGTCAGGATTATTTTGGATTCTCATCATAATACTGTAAGTTCCTCCCACATTTTAATTTATTACTATAACAATTAAGTTCTTTTTTAATTTTACAAAACTTTATTGGTTATGCTTCATTCTGTTAATTAGTTTGTGTCCATAGATTCGTAGTAGTTATATCCATCTAAATAGTGCCATTTTGTGACAAGTAACCTAATATCGACTTAGTTTTAATTTAGAAAATTTAACACGGTGAACGAAGAAGCCTGAACTTTAAACTCAATTAATAGTGTCAAAGTTATGCTTACCGGTCCTCGATTGGTTCTCCATTCGCTGTACAGGAGGATGATCTGATATGGCATCCAGCAGATTCCGAAAACAGACAAGATGGCCACTAACATAGCAATCACCTGAAACAAATGACGCAAGAGATTTGCTATTGAAATTCAAACATTATTATGCCGCCCATCAAAGGCATATACACTCCGGCCAGAGACTCGTTTCTGACGTTTCTAAATTCATTTGGTTTATTCGAGTTCAATGTTCTCTTTGTCTTCAAACCATAAAATCCTTTAAATCAAACAGCGTACCAAAATAAATGCTTTCAAAACTTTAGGGCAAGTATTCACATGCTGCTCCTTTGTTGTAAACGTTGTTGAAGGATTTGTATACATCGCCAGAGAAAGAATGCTCCGGAAGATCTACGTCGACGTTGTTTTGCAATTTTGCTGCAGGTTTTTCATGTACAAATACAAGAATGCTAAGTTTATCCAGTTTATAATAAGTCAAAGAAAAACTGACAATTAACAACCTTGCTCATTTGGTTTACTTTTGATTGTATCTTTTTTGTATTATCTAATCAAATAATCATGCAAATTATGTTAATTAATTACGTTTTGTGTTGTTCTAGTTTCGATTATGTAATCGTCAATTGTATCTTTGTGTCTCTTAGAAAGAAATTGGCAGATTCCGAAAGCGTTTGCATTCGTTTTTCGCCAGTTTGTGCTGTTGTTCATCATTTTTTCTTTAATACATACATATTCACACAAGTCATTAAATTTCATTCGGAGAGTTTATCTGCTGTTAACTTCCCTGTGAGTATTCTTAAAATTTAATTGCACTGCTCGTTCAAAAGACACCTGTTTGACATGTTCAGAAACATACATTTACTTTGAAAGGCCCTGATGAAGACATATGCATGTGCATCAAATTTCAGCAAATCACGATTTTACCTCATTTCGAAGGGGGCTCCAAGTCAAGTGGACAGGCCTTTGTGGCTTCTACTCTATGTATGTGTGTGTTTGTGTTTGTGTGTAGCTGACAACGACTTTAGGAGTGACTAAAACTAAACCGTAACACATTAATATTTAACAAACGAAGAAACTCTTAAAGAAATCTAACAGATTAAACATTAAAATTGAAAATTATTTACAAGATAATATTTTTTAAATTTTAAGAAGAAAAAAAAAATCACAAACTTTATACAATAAAAACAAAATTTATGAAAGAAAATAAAATTGTAAAAGTAGAAATCAATATAAAATAATTAAACCTGTTTAAAAATCACCACCTTACAAAAATTAAGAAAAAGTTTTGACATAGACAAAGTTAGAACAACCAGATACAAAAATGTTGACCAAAAATTAAAAAAGACAAAACAATTTTCAAAGAAAATGA
Source organism: Megalonaias nervosa (assembly GCA_016617855.1). Lineage (NCBI taxonomy): Eukaryota > Metazoa > Mollusca > Bivalvia > Unionida > Unionidae > Megalonaias > Megalonaias nervosa. The sequence continues at coordinate 11,797 of JAECUM010037310.1, forward strand.
AATCAAAAGTAAAAATTAACATCACATATATGAAACAAAATTTGAAACCTAAAAAGAATATACGTAATGTTAATGGATTTATTTGCAGTACAGGTCTCTGGCCCATGATACAAAACCGTACATTATGCTGTTCGGAATGGTGTGCAAAGAGAGAATATCTTGTATCTATTGAGAACAGCATGCATGCAATTCATCATCGTTGTATTTTTTAATTAGTTGAAATACAAGAAAAAGTTGCAGAATGGTTGAACAATATAAATTAAAGGAAACCCCAAAATGTAGCGAAACAGAAGTTTGATGAAATTAGGATATCTAGATTCTAAAAGGTATGTAACAGGAATTCATGATAAACAAATCCCAGTTTCTCTACTCTTTGAAAGGATTTTTATAATAAACAATGATAATTAATCATCATACGTTTTCAATTATCATTTTGTGTATCATAAATGTTTCTAATGATGAGTTTTATATAAGAAACAAGGTAACCACTTTCTTTGCAATTCCTCATACATTGGACATTCAGAAGTAAAGCAAAATTCAATTTCATTAAAAATACTGACATAATCATTCTTCAAAACAAATATTTTCATATATTCCTATATGATCTCTGAGTTGTAAATTACCCATTCTGAGTATTTTGATTATAAAACAAAAAACCTTTTGACATGTGTCTGCTCTCAATGACCAATAGAAACGTAATCTTTCCACTGATTCCATCCCTTAAACATTTTTTGCTTAGAAATAATTTCACATCTCTGATCAAACATTTTAAGAAATATATTTTAATCTTTCACCTCTGGCTACATAAAACATTGTCGAATCCATATATAAATAAAAGCTTTCTAACACTGTTAGCCGAGCCATCACAATTTTCATCCCATCTTTAATTGTAGATTGTATCATTGTTCATGAAATCTATCTTCTGGCAGCGTTAGAATTCAATATTCAAGCCAATATTTTAAAATACCTTTGTATATGATATTCTACATACTGAATGTTCCGAACTCAATATATAGGAATGTATTTTGAGCATACTTCAATATACTATGAATATATTTAGAAAATGATAAATGAACCTTTTCGAAATCGTTAGCATTATAAAACAACCAAACCTCAGACCCATATTTAAGAATGGAAGCTATCTTATAGTCAGACGTAAAAAGTAAAACAGTTAGTGGTATTTTACCAAATCGGAAATACTTCGCTTGAAATTATTCAGAGCTTCCAGTGTTTGCAAAGCGTAACATTTTGCCATACATGTCATGAGCTTTTGTCTCTTTTCTTAAATAAAGAAAATATGCATCCTAGATAATTATAATATGATTCAATCATTACCTCTGTAGGACCAGAGTTCCGTTTTAAAACGTCTGAGATACTCATCTGTACAAAATAAATATATCTTGGTTTTTCTGTATTTTTCAAAAACAAATTCCACTGTAAGCAGTATTGATGCAGTCTGTTGAGAAGATATTGTAAATGATTCAGAATGTCAGGAAAAGCAATTAAATCTGCATAAAAACTGTAAAAATTACTCAGTGTTTCTATGGAAACTCTCCTACTTTTGCTAAGAAAGGTTTCAGATCTTTCAGAAATAAGGAGAAGAGCAAAGACTATACCACACAACCTTGGCGGACACCCACATTGCAGTGGAACACATCGCAAATAAAAATGTTAGACGTAACACATGTTTGCATCTTTATCGATTGCCTTAATAATTCTTAACATTTTTACATAAATATTTTCACTAACTAGCATGTGTGACAATGCATTCGCTGAACGACATCTAAGGCTTTAGCTTTCTCATAAATACTTAAAAATTAATGTATCTAATGTAAACATCATATCAACTGTAGGGTAACTCACTCTAAAACCTGCGATTCTTCGCCAAATGAATCATTTCCTTTTGTCTACGCGTTTATTCTAAAATTAAAATTGATTGGAAAACTTTGCTTAGTACAGGTAATAAACGTATACCTCTATAAGTAAAAAGTTTATTTGCATCACCTATCTTGAGGATTGGTGTAATAGCAGTTCTTAATATGTTTTCTGGATACTATCCAGTATTGAAACGTTTACTGAACAATACTGTTAATATTGGTGCAATTAAATTTCCCATACTCTTAAGAAATCACTGGATAAAGTATTTGCTCACTTCATGTGCTAACTTAAAAGTTTCATTTTCTTGTAATTAATCAACAGAACGGGGAAAAAGCTGCCCCAAAAGCTATGCATTCAGAGCATAAAGAAGATAAAATACAACTTTATTCTATTTCTTATTGATTTCGCTTGCTTCTTGTAAGAGATTTAAAAATATTTCTATAAAATGTATAATCTACAAGTTATTCCGTTCTGTCTTGCATTCGAAACTGTCTTACATGTCTTAAGGCTTTACTTTGAGCAGCTGTACAATTTCTGTAAAACAAAGCCTAATATTTAGGATATTGTTTTGAAATGTCACGTACAAATTTTGCTTATCGATACTGTTTCAACTGAATTTGCTGCATTGTGATAAATGCCAATATTTTTTTTTCGACGCATTCATTGAGTTTGTCATTGCTGGTATCATTTAAAATTGCAACCAGATTGTGAGATAACAACATCCATCAAATTGTGAATTAAAGATGACGCGTTTGTTTTCTTCCGTACGTATTTATCTACTACTTTACACCCAGTGTCGCTTTCAATCTACTGTCCAAATTTATACATAAATAATTGAAGCAAAATATAATTGGGATATGTATAGTTTCCAGTCTATCATCTATGTCTAAATACATTGTTTGAAACACATATGTCAGATAAAAAGTAATGTATTGATGAGGCTCATTACCGTTTATACCAGTACATACCCGTATACCTGCATTTGATTCACATGCCATTAATCATCAATACCCAGTCATTTGAAATAGTTGTAAAAGTTTTTCTCTGTAATAATTTATCTTCCTTATGCTTGATAAGCCCGATTATACATGTTTATACATGTGTGCATCTTTACTTTTTACAGACGGTCTAGAATACTAGTTGCTCTATAAGCATTCAACTGACAACAATTATTATTTTATAGTTTGCATTCTTCGCTTTCAAGTAAGCTATTTTATTTTCTACAACTGAAATTGTTCTGTATCCCACAGTTTCTCTTCTCGATATTTTTAAACAAGCCACTAAACAATAGGTCCCCTTAACACAAACGGGCCTCTTGTCGTCCTACTTTATATTCATTCTTCTGTAATCTCGTTTCCATCTCGTTTACGGTTTCAATCAGGCCCTTTTTGCTCAAGATCTTATTTTGATTTCTCAGGTGCTCATTTTTCCATATAAGCTTATCCAAATAAAAGAATAATAATTTACTCATTCATTAAGTTCCTTACTCCATTTCTTACCTAAACATTAGAGTTTACATGCTTTTATTCAATAAGCCGTGAAAAAGGATAATGTTTCCACTGCAATAGAAATGCGTTTGATAAGATTTAGATTCCTCTCTGTTCAGGATGACGTCATCTGACAAAACAGTTATGCTATATTTAGATACAAGGTACAAAGTAAATAGATGAACCAAATGAAAAAACCCACATCACACGAAACACTTCTAAACAACAACATTACCATAAAAAGTGATATTATATAAAGAAATATCTGCGTAGGGACTGGGCATATAATACATTCACCATCAGGATAGTAAATTGATCTGAGGGCTTCTATCCTGTCTCGTCCTTCAGATGTACATGCATAAAAAACTGATAGCTACACTTGGTCATTTTCACTTCCTGGGCTTCAAAGGTATGATATGTTTCATAATTCATTCATTGCACTTTCAGAAACTGGTATTGTGTACTCTGGTAAGTTTGTTTTCTCTGTTTTAATAACTGCAAAAGTTGTTTACTTTGGACTAGTTCAAGCCGATTTGACGAGGGCATCGAGCAGCCATTTTGCTGTGTGCTTTGATCATGCACGATTTCAACAACTACAACCTGTAAAGAAATTAAACCAAAGTGCAAGAAAACAACATAGAGGTATACCAACATTCTCTCCATTGTGTATGATGCAAATGTAAATAACTTCACCTTATACCTACCACTCTATCCGAAGTACATAATATATAACGAGTGCAACCAAAATATTCCAGTGGTTTTGCAGTATACGCTAAATTCCGTCTCAGTTCAATTTTGAACACGACTTTTAAGTGCACATGTGAAAACTTTTGACTACATGGACGCATGTTCAGTCATTTTTACATTTCTGTTAGTGCATACTGGATATATCTACTGATTCTACCCACCTCAAGAATAACCTGGGAAATGGACGCCGCCATATTAAACTCTAACAGTAATTATATGTTACTGCATTTGTATGGGAAAATATGAACGAGTTTTGTTCCGATTAATACTGCAAGACCTTTGGGAGTGAAGTATTCATCCGAGAAAACGAGTAAAATTGCAGTAACCTTTTCATTATGTACTCATTTTCTTATTTTATCTAAGGCTTTATTATAAAAAAAATACGCTACTAAAAACAAAGTAATTTAATTTATCCGGAATTAAAGAATAAATACACACATTTAGTATAAAGTCCTTTGATACTTGTGCTCACTTTGGTCATTAATACAGCTATACACAATAACAATATTAATGCGCACATAGCGCCACCTAGCGACCTTTAAACTTCGTCGCGCACTCGACAGTAGTTGAAAAAAAGAATTGTGTACTTAAAATTGAACTTAAAATTTAGAGTCATATTGTGATTGAATGCGCATTGCAATAACTTTTCCATTTGGTTTGGAATGGATGGATTTTGTTTTAATGTTGATCCAACTCATTTCTGCTTTTGCGATATGATGGACTGGATTATTTGGTCAATTCAGTGCAATTTAGAGAATGTGATCAGTTGGAAATGGACTCGAAGTTCCAGAAAAGTTTCGGTGTGTATCAGATTTTTCAAGGCATGTCATTCGGATTTGCAGAAACTAAAAAAGTACATTTTGAGGAAATTCAAGATGCATAAATGTAAGTATATTTATTATCATTCTTATTACCAACTAAAGACGACATATGTTTATGCCCTGTCACTTTCATCTCGCTCTTGAAGGGATCCGAGCTATGACATGTATTATACAGTGTGTGCATTCTTTCGCTTGCCGAACGTTGTATCAACATAGTTTCATAGGGAAAAGTGCAAGCAGCTGTTGTGCGACAATCCATTTAGCCAGCGGAAATAATACTTTTTCGTCGTCTTGACTTATTGGCTCTGATACTCTTAATTTCCTACCAAAACCTTCAGTTACATTATTTTTTCTCGAATCTAGTATTCTGACTGACGTGTAAATTGGTAAGTGTCTGTTAAATTTGCGATAGCCCTGACCTCAATATGATTTTCTATGCTATATTTTATAGACATTAGAGAGCACTGTTCATAGTCTGAACCATTCTGTTTGCGAAAAGATGTAAATATTTCTCCTCAGTGACTGTTTTAATGATCAGAACGGTATTTTCAATTACTGCGTCTCTCGCGTTGGTTGTTGACATTGCGAATATCACGTTCATTCGTGTGCTTGTTTGAAAGTTTCGTTTCGGATTCAGTGAATTCGTCCACATCGTTAGCTTGATTATCTATACGTTCAAATGGACGAGACAACTTGTTTTGTTCATTCAAAAACAAATCTAATCAACCAAAACCTAAACGCCTACTACATGAGTGTACATGGTTTGTTTCCATAGTAGTTCCATAATAAACTATACTATATTTAGGCACAAGTGTCATGCACGTTCTATGACCATAATGCTAGCCAGTGGTTACCCAATCGTTGTTGCAGCCAGGTAGTTTGGTTAATTCCACTTTTCAAGATGGCCAGAGTCTATGGTGATTGACTTTAAAAGTTATTAACATTTAGGCACAGATGTGAATAGAATCCATGTCAGCAGAGTTGACTTTGATCAAAGTCCCCTGCGCTCACTTTGGTCATTAATTAAAGTATATTAATAATAAATTTATTGTTTCTACTTTTTCTGATATTAAATGACCACAAATCATTAATACATATACAGTAAAATGTACGGTTATGGAACCAATTTAATCCATATACCTACATTTGTAATTCTGCTTTTCAACCATTATCTGTGGAATTCTGCTGAATCATAAGAGAATTAAAATAAAACAAACAAAAAGAAACCAATTACATCTTGTTCCATAATTGTCAGTCTCCAATCTGTTGACCAAAGTTTAAGTCTTTACAGTCAAGCAGACGAAACCGAAAGATATTAAAACAGTGAAGGGTATCAACTTGCATTAAAAAAGCTCCTCAAATTAGGTAAATGTTGGAAATAGTAAGCTGATTTATAAATAATCAACATTTGGATTATCATTTGCTCATTTGGAACAGTGGTGATACGATCAGCAGACTACGGCCGTGAATGGATCGGAGTCAATGTACATATCTTTACTCGAAAATGTATGTTTGTAAATCTGCTAGACCCATCAGTATTGAGATAAGCAAGCGAATTAAGTATGTTAGAAAATCTACCAAATACGGTGTGAAAATCAAAATTTTCAGTGCATTATCACTAATATACACGAACAGGGAAAAAAGCTATATGAGAAATATCATGAGGGAAGTCTATACAGACTCTTTTTCTACTAAGACCTTTTTGATATTTTATATAAACATTTAAACCAAAATCTTTTATGTCTAATTTTTCTGTAAACTGGTAAATTATGTATACCTTCAAAGTTTACAAAAATCAATTGAAACATGTAAAGAACACAGGATGAATTTGTGCTGAAAGTTCTTACATGTATTGACCAAATAAAAATCTCCAGTAACTTATTGTAGAGGAAAGCAGCTTTAGGTACAGTTATTTTTGTAAAACAATATGAACAATATTTTTGATCTTCGATAACAGAAAAAACATTACAGACACAAAATCTGCCAAACAGCTTTTGCGATAAAGTAACGCGTATGGGTATTCGGGACTATTTTCTTACATTAACAAATCGCCCTGTGAAAATGTAAGCACTCTGGCTGATATTTAGCGTCACTGAATTAACTTTTGAGTAGAACTGGAACATTTGTCCACGCAAGGTCTCCAGTTAACTTTATTTTGCAATCCGGCCCGACAATTTCTTGCAAGATCTCAAATATGGCCATGTTTTGAAGGTGTAGATTTGCCTCATTGCCGATAATCAACGTAAAAATATCAATCCTAAATTTGCAATAATATTTCTCCAAACTAGATCTTCGAAGAGAGATTGCTTCATTTCCATCCCGAGTAACTTTTCATCACTCGCTTGATTGTGCAGCATTTATTGTAGTATTTTTAGCTCCTGTACAAAGTAGATTCAAAATTACTAACATGTTTACGTAACTCTCGGTAACTTTATAGCTTTTTCTATAACTGCATTTACATATCAAAACAAACTACTCTATATGGCCATAGCTGTGTTCCCAATTAAAATAAATCCCATACACTGTTAATGTCAATAGATCTTTTTTTCCTAGAAAAGTATGAAGACATGGTGTAATTTAAATTATCTGCAAAATTATACTTCTGTGAAGCAGATACACAAACAAAATTAGGACTGAATACAGAACCACGCACATTACGAAACGGATGAAGGTCAGGACAGATAGAATATTGAAATTGCGGAATGTTGATCCGATCGGTTTGAATAGATTGCCATAATCTTTTTAAAAAAGAACACGAAATCAGAATATCCACTTCCTTAGCTTTGATAGTCATAGTACAATAACGACTTTGCTTTAAATTTAGATACTGCTGCATTATCCAGCCCCTGAGTATATATATATATATATATATATATATATATATATATATATATATATATATATATATATATATATATATATATATATATATATATATATATATATAACCTACTGGTAGGTGATGTTATTAGTACCTTTAAAAGCTGGATATATATCTCGTTTATTACATACCATTTAATCTCACATGTTTTTTTTTTTTTCATGTTCAATCCGTATTTTCGTACCGCACACCCAGATTAGAACTGCTTAGATGCCTTCTTCAACGTCCGGGCATCGACGCTTTTGGACGCAGTTAATCGAACTTTGTAAAAATCGCAGTTCGTTTTGAATTTCATCCATCAAATGAAAGCTTTCAAATTTTAGAAAGCGTGAGAGGGCGTGTTTTAAAATGTGTTTTTTGTTTCTTTGTTTTGTTGGTGAGTCAAGAAAATAACTTGTTTGATATAGGTTATGAATAATTCTAGACCTGACGGTTTAGTCTTATCATTACGCTTTATCAAACTGGATCTTACAGCGGAGTCAAAACAAAACACTAAATCTTGTTTTGTCTATGTACCCACGAGGTGTTTCATAACATATTTAATACCCATTTAATCATACAAAGTTGATCTGGCATTCTATATGAATGTTCAATCCGTATTTCCGTCTAACACTCCCAGATTAGAATTATTTAGGTATTTTCTTTTGTTGTGGCGTCCGCGCGTTGATATTCTTAGATGCACCGAATCGAACTTGTATAAATCCCAACTCATTTAAAATTAATTCACACTAAGCGAAAATATTTATAAAGTGCATAAGAGGGGAGATGTAATAAATACAAAACAGCATTCTTGTCTTGTTCCGAGTCGTGGGAGGGAACTCGATTGATATGGCTTATGAATACATCTTGGTCTAAATTGCCTCGAGGTATTCTTACGCCATATAAAACTCAGTCTTCCGCCTGCTCGAACAAAACACGTATGTTTTTATGCATGTGCAGTGTGTGACATTCCGTCATATTTATGATAAAGGTGATTCTCAGCACTCCGAGCAAAGAATACACGATGAACTCTAAGATTTCGAGCTTGTGTTGTTGTCTCACCTTGCGTTTTGTCTTTTGTTGAGCAGCGACACCCTTGTCCAGTCTTTCTCCAGGCATGGTGCTGAGTTTCAGTTTTCTGATAATTATAGAGTACGCAATAGTCATTGCTAACATCGGATAAAAATACAGAACCACAGATACAAATGTATAATAGTATGTTCTTCCCGGCATAGATGACATCGTTTGATTGGTGGAGCTATCAAATGTCTTTACCACAGGCCAATCATCATCGCACCAACTTTCCACGTGATTTTTCCACATACGGACCTTGTGTTTCCTGAACACTAGGACTGGAGAAGCAACAGCCAAAGAAAATGTCCAAATCAGCATCAAAGCCGTTCTCGCTTTCCGATTGGTCATATGTGCCTTTAAAGCGAAAACGATTCCGAAGAAACGGTCGTAGGCTATCAGGGTAAAGGATAGCACACTGGCCGCAAGACATGTCACTGAAAAAATGAATAAAATTTGAACATTATTTTTACGGCAGTGGAAGAAAACATGTCGTTAGAACTAACCCAACAGTGTCTCTCAGCAAAATTGTTGCGAACAGAACAGTTATTGATGAACATATCTTGTTTCCAATTTACGAGAACATAGAACGGCATCGTAATATTTGCCTAATTTTCCTTATATATATATAT
>JAECUM010037312.1:0-20560 GCA_016617855.1 Megalonaias nervosa
TTGGTATATCAAATTGTGATCCGCCCATGGCGCAATTATAAGCATATATAAACATTCTCACGACCGTCTGCAGTTGATTCTAGATCAATGATCAATTTCCACACATTAATCATTAGTGACGTATGAAAATAATGATAAAAGTATCAATGATCCCCGTTTTCTAAATGAATTTAATATGGTACGCATTTTCATCACAATCCTTTCTGCCTTCTGTTCCCCTCTCCTCTCATGCATAACGGACAAACTACGCAGAAATGTGGAGAGAGAGAGAGAGAGAGAGAGAGAGAGAGAGAGAGAGAGAGAGAGAGAGAGAGAGAGAGAAGGAATTTGGGCTGGATTAAAACCTTGCGATTTATCTACAGTGTTTATCAATGATACAAAGTTGCAAACCATGTCGACATTATACGGTAAATTTCTTGATTACGTGGTATACATACTGTGATGTATTTAATGTTTTGTTGTTGTTGTTGTTGTTTCCTAAACGTACTATGATGTTCTAAAAATCGATTCTTTTTAATTAAATATGAAAATATCCAAAGGCCTCTCTCTCTCTCTGCCTGCCTGCCTGCTCTCTCTCTCTCTCTCTGGACCATCGTAGCAAGGTACGGGTTAATTTCTATGAAATGACAGCGTAGAGGATTTTCGTTTGTGTCATCCCACTATGTCTCTGGACTTATGAATGATGGTAGAAGTTCAGTCAACCCGACCAAAGGATCAGAGAGAGAGAGAGAGGGAGAGAGAGAGAGAGACAAAGAGAGAGAGAGAGAGAGAGAGAGAGAGAGAGAGAGAGAGAGAGAGAGAGAGAGAGAGAGAGAGAGAGAGAGAGAGAGAGAGAGAGAGTTTATGGTCCGTGATACTGTTACTAAAGCAGAATAATGACTTAGATCAACTGTAAGTATATTAAAATATTTTAATTACCTTTTGTTGGTTCGTCATTTCGCTTAGTTTCTATTCCACATTAATTTCCATGCGCCAGTACGTGAATGGCTAAGCGTTCATGTGAATGGCATAGCTAACCAAGTGTTTGTAGTGCTCTACTTTTATCATTAAAACCATTCTTTCATGTTTAAATCATAAGTGTGTATTATATTGATTTAATCAATGTGAAGAAAAATAGAAACTAAAAAAAAAAAATCATCTTATCAATATTGCAAAGGTGATTGTGAATAGCCACAAAAGGCATAGAACCACATTTTATAGCGGACACACTCGGGGATGTGATGAGTTCATTCACTTGGCCTGTAGTAAATCTTAACTCCGTTCAAAGGGCAAATTGATGTATTTGTATGTGATATAATAAAATATATGTACAGTATGTACGCTGTATCAATGATATACCACTCGTTGTATAAATTTTTCATTAAAAGGAAACTCGGCAAGCCTCGTTTCCTTTTAATGAAAAATGTATACATCTCGTGGTATATCATTGATACAGCGTACATACCATACAAATATTCTATATTACAAATATTTGGTACTAAAATAGCACCAGTTTTGATTTATGGGTTGGACATTTGGAGTTGGTACAAAACATTGGCGCAGTACATACTTCATGTTGTAAATATATCATTGGTATTATACAATACACTCGAAACGTTTTTATCTATAGTGAGTTAGGTAGAGTGACAATGCAAGTAGTAAGATACAAAAGAATTCTAAAGAACTGGTTCAAATTATTAAAGATGACCGAGGATAGATTCCTAAAACTAAACCATAACCTGCAATTGATATGGGGCCAACACTGCAATTGAGATGGGGCTAACACTCCAATTGATATGGGGCCAACACTGTAATTGATATGGGGCCAACACTGCAATTGATATGGGGCCAACACTGCAATTGATATGGGGCCAACACTGCAAATGATATAGGGCCAACACTGTGATTGATATGGGGCCAACACTGCAATTGATATGGGGCCAACACTGTGATTATTGCGTAAATGAAGTTAAAAAATATGTTTTCATACGGAATGGGAGACGTTTGGTTTAATCAAGGGGTAGGTGATTAGAAATTATTTTCCATTGTGTTTAAACAACGTTGTAAAGATATTTTTCAACAAGAATTAAATGGAGAGATATATTCAATGGATAGAATATGATTCTATAAGAAGATCAGAAACAATCTGAGTTGTCATTACTATATATGTCAGTACTAAATAGATTATTTGAACTCTTCACTCACTGTTAGCTTGCTATGCATGTTCAGAAATGGAACCTTCCCCACAATGGCAAAAATAGGTAGGTAACCAAAATATTAAATATGTTGAAAGAATGTGCCCTTTTTGTGCAGATATAGTAGATGAGTTGCATTTTGCTGTTAAATGTCCATGTATGATAACCTGAGAAAGCCTTACGTACCTTCATACGCTCATTGTAATGCAAATCACATCAAGTTTTATAACTTTATCCAGAAAATCAATAATAATAATAATAATAATAATAATAATAATAATAATAATACATATCCTACATAATTTCGCTATTTGTCTAGTAATATCGACAAAAGTTAGAGAGTCCGTGTGTTAATCCTAGAAATTTTATGTTTTGCGCTTGTACCATATTTTAATACATTCATGTAATTTGGGTCGGTGACCTATGTTACAAATAAAGGTTATTATTATTATTATTATTATTATTATTATTATTATTATTATTATTATTATTATTAATATTCCGAATATTATGAGGAACTTCTTGATCATCTTAATGTAAATATATCATAACTTTTGTAGTTCCAATACTTTATTCTAAATCTACTGGAATCAAAGTATTTTCGTATTAAGAATGCTGACTGCCATTTGACTGAGACACATACTCCGTTTCGTACATCGGACTTATCAAAAGGACTTCAATACATTTAATAACGAAGCATGGTCAACAGGTCTCAAATGCATTTAATAACGAAGATGGTCAACAGGACTCGAATACATTTAATAACGAATTATGTATGGTCTTATAAGAGAGTACTGAAATTGTATTTTGGGCACTTTCTACCGAAATTCACACTCACGAACACACTGATCTTTTTGTTACGTTTCTATATTTCCATTCATAGCACCAAGATACAGTTAAAAGGAAATTTAACATGCAAGAAGACAAAACTAAACTTAATTACGCTCAGGTTGTGAAGTTTACAACCTACGAGGTATATAAGAAAAAAAAAAATATGAATATAACGCGCGATTTTATTACATAATGCTTAACAGAGAGATTATAAAATTCTGAAAACACAATGTAAAAACATTCAAATATATTTTTAAGAGACAAACGTTACACGCATTCATCAATTGATTATATTTATAAACATTAGTCCTGGAATTGGAAAAAGAGGTACCAATTTTTGCTTTCATCATGAAAACAAGAACATGCCAGGAGATTGTGATATTCATCCCCTATTTCTTGAGACTGACAAAGTGTGCAATATCTTTCAATACAGGGAACACCTACCAGTTTCCACGGGAAACCTGTGATTTTCTCTTCTAAACTTAATTAAAATTTAGATATCTCTTTTGGTAATGAGAAATAGATCTTACTAAATCAAACCTAGTTTTAAATAATCTGTAATTAAGAGCTTTAGATGACGTATTGGTGTTAGCTGCCCAAGCTTGTATGTATTTGAAAACATCAACATTGGAAATTATGTGAAAGAAAAAATCAATATCTGAAAGTGTGGGTAATATGATAGAATCAAATGCATGCTCAGATTAGAAGATAAATCAAACAACATTTGCAAACTATTAAAATAGCTCAGAAAACAGAATGAATGTGTAAAATGTAAGTGTAATGAAACCGTTGAAGTGCGCTGAATATTTTCAATATTTCTAGGCAACGTGCTACTGCATGGTCCATTCACTATTTAATCCATATTTATTCCATGGTGGGTTAGATTTGGGACATATTCAATGAACAGAATACATGAAAAGAATACACACAACGACTGAATGAGGAAGTGAACATGGCGCCAGGGTTCTAAACAGTGATTTATATTTTCTAGCGTATGCATGAGGAAGCAATCTGATTAAAATCAATTCTCCCCTGTCCTGCGTGAAGATCTGACAACGACCGCGTAGGGATCATGTTCTGGTGACCTTTGAATTAGCCAATGGAAATGCAGCTCTCAGAAATTTGAAAGTGAATCAAATCGTTCGGCACACATTGATCCTCTACAGACATACTGTTCAGTGTCCCAAAACGAAGATATACGAATTCATCTAATTGGCTGATAAAATTGTCGATTATGGTAATAACGTAGGTCACCAGAACATGACCATAAGCGGTCTATGTCAGACCATCACGTATGATAGTGAGATTGATTTAATCAGATTGAATGAGGAAGCAAACTTACAGTCGCCACACATGGCGCCAAGGCCCTGTTGCATTGAACGAACAGTGCCATCCATCATGCCAACTTCCATCTGCTGACATTGCTGGGGAGCTTGGCCTGGTAGCGGAGAAATGCAGCCTATGATTCTCTGCCGGTTTCTAAAACAGTGTATACAAAGTATATGCAATACAGTTTGTCTCATCCAAACACGATTAACACTTCAAGTATGTTCGAATCATACACGATGTAGTTTGGCTGATCCAAGAACTATTCAGACATCGAGTATGTTCGAATAAATATACAATGCAATTTGTCTCATCCGAACACTATTAAGACAAACTTTATGTTAGAATCATACACAATACTGTTTCCTAACACTATTCAGACAACCAGCATGTTTAAATGATACACAATGCAGTCTGTCTCATCCAAACACTATTCAGACAACCAGTATGTTCAAAGGAGACACAATGCAGTCTGTCTCATCTAAACACTATTCAGACAACCCGTATGTTCAAATGATACACAATGCATTCTGTCTCATCCAAACACTATTCAGACAACCAGTATATATAAATCATACTCAATGCAGTCTGTCTCATCATATCATTATTCAGGCATTAAGTATCTTGGAATCATACAGTATTTTTTAATAGGAATAATGATTTTTACAATGTCACAATGACCTAATATGTGTTCTCTTTTTTTGGGCGGGGAGGGGGGGGGATCTCACACGAATTTTGGAGATGCTTGAATTTGCGGAAGAAGAATGTTGGGTCGAATATACCCAGTTCAAAAGGACAATTTACACAAGACAGATTAAAAAGGTTATACATGGTATCAGGAATAGGAAAATATTATTCACTGAAAATTTAAATTGCTGATGTTTTAATAGGTTGAATGAAATGTCATGGATATCTCAGACGCAAAGTAATTATATAGAGCTGCACTACCGCAATCTCTCGATTTCATCTTGCGAGTCTTTATCTGTTAATTTGGGAGAGTGATGTTTTTGATTATGAATGAGAGAAATCATTAATGCAAACTAATAATGAGGTGTCCGGTTTAAACGGACTGCTCTCTTTTCAATCGTAAAGCTTTAAATACTGGATAATAATTCGACTCTTCCATCACGTTGCTTTTGTTATCTCTGAAAAAAAAAAAAATAGAGTGTGAGAATTTGGTGCCATTAGATCTTGATTTTACTTGGACTGTTTCATCTGCTTTAGTGTAATAAATGCTATACATAACCTGAAAGACCTCTCAAGGACTTCTAGAGGTAGATGATGAATAAGAGGGACTAGTAACCGTGGAGTGAAGGATGGCATTTTTCAAGCGCTATATTCTTCCCTGTGATTTAAGAATTAATTAGGAGATATTCTGCACTGTACCATTGAAAAGAAGATGCACACAGATTTCGAAAGGAACATAAGATATCATATTACAACTTGTCTTTCCTTAAGCGATAGAATTTCCATATAGAAGGAGAATTAACATGCAAAGAAAGAAAAGACGCGAATTACAGAAGAAAATCAGATCATATACCCGCAAACAGATAGGATGAGATTCTGTCTGTTTATGTTTGGCGGAATTGGTCCGCTTGATCCATTTGTTACCAGAGAAAAGATTATTTCTAATTGGTAACCACCGTTGTCTTGGAAACATTTCCGGAAAACACCATCAAACTGTTGCACACATGGAGTTGGCACCCCTTGGGGTTGTGCTTGCACTGTGTATAGCAAAACTGAAAGTAAAGGAAAGATAGTTTGCTTACTTTTGCTTGATTTTGTATTGTTTGTCGTGTGTGTGTGTGTGTGTGTGTGTGTGTGTGTGTGTGTGTGTGTGTGTGTTTAAATCCTTTCAAACAAATCCTTTTCTAACCGCACTCAAGATAAAATCGGTCTCTGAATAAGTCATGGAGCAATATAACATATTTTGCAATATAAACATTCTCTGTTTGTCTGAAATGGAAGTAATTAACACATTACTACAATCCATGCAACCCCCAACCCCACCCCTGGAATTATTAAAAGCCCATTGACGCAGCCGTGTACTTTCAATTTCATACTCCTGTAGGTATCGAAGTATGGGTCTAACACCTTATTTAACTCTATCAACGTAGTATGGGTCTAATACCTTATTTAACTCTATCAACGAAGTATGGGTCTAATACCTTATTTAACTCTATCAATGAAGTATGGGTCTAATACTTTATTTAACTCTATCAACGAAGTATGGGTCTAATACCTTATTTAACTTATCAACGTTCGCACTTGGACACTAGGAGAAACTGCGGGCTGCAGTGTTACAAAGAAATGAAATCTATTGATTTCATACTTCAAAGTTATATTGTTCCAATGCTTTAAAATTGTGTTAGGATTCCAGACGCAAAATCCAAATTTTTTTTTAAATTTCTAAGTCAATCTTACCTGGAATTAATTCATTTTGATTTAATCATTCATCTCGACTCTTCTATGTATGGCATCCTTATTTTCATGCTTTCAAGAACCGACAGATTAATTTTCCTTTGATTGGAATATTTCTAACGCAACTTTGAAAGTTTGACATGCTGTGTACTTTAAATCAATTGGAATTTTTGCGAATCAAAAGATATTTTAAAATGTATTGACTGGTGGAATCAATTCTTAATAGAGCATTTTTATGTAAATTAAATTTAATTGTTTGTTAGTTTTCAAAACAAAAATTATTTCTTTACATGCTATTGTAATGTAACATTGTATGCTGGATTTGACCTTGTCCAAACTTGAGTTCATTTCTGCTTGACCAGACTGACTTTTTTTATTTTATTTTGTGTAAACAACTAATACGTAGCTAAATTGTTTTCACTGTGTATGGGCTTAATATCAGGAACATCGTTAATAGAAGAAGTAAATGTTTATTTGGGTCTCATTTTTGGAATTTCCTGAGTGTAGTCCAGGTTATGGTTTTGTTTTTTTTTAAACACCATTATCATTCTGGAAGATTATTTTCCATTAGGTAATGGAATTTTTTTAAATAGAAAACGCTAATTGTGACCTGAGTAAAAGTAGAAAACTATATATATTGTAATTGTGAGGATTTGGTCATTCGTGCTTTAACATCATTCACTTTCAAGTTGTATTATGTTGTGTCCAGTTGGGATGAATCTTTTTCTTCAAATTATTGAATTTATGTGATTATTTTCTCCGGAAATACAAATGAGCGCTGATAAAATTTTTGGATAGAGACGTTCACTGGAATTTAAAGCGTATTCAAACCTAGAATTATATTAATGTGATTCAACAAAAGACTGTTGACACATCAACACTCTATAAGCTTTAACAGACACGTCATCGCCTTCAGGTTTTGGATTTCTTCGGGACTTGTACTGAGTTTTATTCAGGACTTTAAATTATTAGGACTTGTGTCTGTAATTCTTGTATTATTTTGGGATTTAATTCGCAATACCGTAAATTCTTTTTTTCTCATTTTCACTTTGTATTCTAGGGAAATAAATTATTTTTTAAATGTTAAATTTTAAATTGTTGTATTTCACTCTTTTCTGTTTATTTTAAGAGCATAGACTCGTAACAGCATATAAATCTCATATTTCCTAATAGAGTAAAACCTGACTTGAAAGGAAATCCAAGGAACATGACGAACGTTGGCCTTTATAGACAGATAGCCTTTAACTGAAATAAACTTTCCAAAGCTCTGTACATTTAATCACGCATTTTAGTCCATGATAGTATATAATATGAACTTATATATCCTGGTTTACTTAGCTAATGACAACAATTAATCAACTAATTTAGCACCCATCTAGATGTAACATAGTATAGAACCCAAAATTTCATAATTCAGTGTACGTACGTACATATGAATGTATGTATGTATGTATGTATGTATGTATGTATGTATGTATGTATGTATGTTCGAGGTACAAGCGGTTTAATTGGAAGAGAATGTAGAATGGGATCATATGATACAAATCGAACACAAGTATTGGATTGGTAATTGTGTTCCGAAGCCAGTGAAGAAAAATTTAAGTTAGTTCGCTGTCCTCAAAGTTTCATTGAAGACCTTGAGAAAAGGTCAAAAGCTTAGAAGTTAAAATCTTATTTTGCTGCAGAAAGGTATCTATTTTTGTTAGTTTCATAAAGTATACCACGCTCAGATTTTTTGCGACAGCGTCTTCAATCCGGTCGATCTGACCCATATAGACGTGAGTCTGTACCTGTTTATCAATCTAATTAGACACGTAATTGACCTATGATGTGCCTATTCAGATGTCAGTTCATTGCAAAATCAGAGAGTAAATGGCAGTCCTGCTAATATGACAACCCCGTCTTTACATTAGTTTGGTGTTTCAGTCCAAAGTAACACGGTGTGCGTGGTGAGAATAGCGATCATATTGTCTTTCTAATGGTGACAAAATACATTTAAAATAATCTTTATCTAGGTCACGCTTCATCCAGTAAAGATAGGAAAAAAATGAATCGGTTCGTATAAAGAAATTCTAAATGATTTATTATAGAACACTATTCAACATTTTTATACCGAAGATGGTATATACTATTGATGTAAAATCAATTTGCAATTAATTATCGTCTGATTGGAATTCATGTTTTCCAGTTGTACATCTACTGGAAATAGCTTTTCCAAGTAGCTTCGAACATGGAGGAATCAAATGGCACATGAGGCCCAAGAGTCGAGATGTTTGATGCAATTAAAAGTAAGAGAGATACGAGTGGCACTCAGTCTGTAAGTAGGACTAGCTTATATATATATATATATATATATATATATATATATATATATATATATATATATATATATATATATATATATATATATATATATATATATATATATAAAGAATACAAATCATAAGGCGAATAACAGTTCTTTCAAGTGCACTGATTGCAGCAAGGGATCGCGTTTGTCAAGGATTTATTAAGATTAATGCAATAATTGACAGCGAACAGTGCAAAACTATTTTCTAACTAGCCTAAGCGCTTTCGATTCTCAAAGGCAAATACAAAACACAGACAAGACAAACAGAAAATTTGAAAAACGTTGAGGTAACAAAATTTTACATGACTATTTCTACATGAATTAATGTTTGAAAGTTTTGATGTTTCAACTAGTTGCTTCAGCTATAGTGCTGATGCTGAAACATATTTATATTGACCTAGAAATCGATGAGCCATATCGCCATCTGTTTTTAGTGTAACCGCAAATTATATCCTGGATATTTCATTGTTTTAGTAGTAATTGTCGGCTATTGGGTGACTAATAAGCAAATTGAAAGAATTGTTTAACTGAAAATGTGTCGGCTGCAGAAAAATCATGATTTTATTTGTGCGTGCTTCTTTATCTGGCCGTTTTGGTTTTGACCGCATGTTTTCTAAGGCGGCAAATCCTTATTGTTTCCTGGTTTCGGAACTCTGCTGACTAAGCGACTAGAATTTGTTCCGATTGGGGCTTTGTCAGCACAGTGGTCCATGACCGACAAGCTGGAAGGGGGAGTAAACCTAAAAGGCCCCAGAGAAAAGTTCAAAAATATTAATAATGTTTAACTTTTAGAAGATGAATATAGCTTTACTTTTCAGTGTACGTTGTATTCTGTACTCAGGTAAAGGTATTTTCCAAACAACCACTGGAAAGGTAAGGTTTTTAAAGTAAAAAAACTCCTTTACTTAAAACAGTGATCACAAAATGATTTTGAATATATTGAAGTTTTAGACCTTCATTATTTACTATGAGATATTTAATTATTATTATTAAGTTCTGGTTAAAAAGTTTGCATTTAGATGAAAGGGTATATGAAGGTATATATATTATGTCAAATAATTTAGTGTAGATTTGTATGAAATCTGGAGTTTCCAAGGCGTATGTGATGCAAAATATTTCCCATCTGTTGTAGAAATGGTTGTCAGACAATTTTACTCACATTTGACACGCCATTACGGCAAGTTCATCAAAAGCTATTGTGTCGAGAACGTTGGAAAATATTGTCATCAAGCATATTCAGTGGACATGATTATCCAAAAATATAGAATAATAATAACCAAGCAAAGAGTCTCGTCACATACATTTGTCATTTGAACTGGTTGGGGGAGTAAACCAAGACGGCTCCGCTGAGAAGTTCGAAAATATAAATAATATTTAACTTTTGGAAGACGAATATTGCTTTCATTTTAAATTTCCATTTCATTCTACACTTAAGAAAAACTAAATTACAAAGAACCACTGGTAAAGATGTTTAAATGTGTAGATCTAGTTCTCGTGTATCTCTGGTTAGGAAGCTGATTTTTTTTTTATTTAGACAGCATTTTTCTTGTTAGAAAGACTTTAGGTTCTTCTATATAATTAAAATCACGAGCAATAACATGCACCTTGCTCGAATATAAAAAAAGTGATGCAAAATTTCAAGCTGAATTAATGATAACTCGTCACTTTATCCCACGCTGTGATCACTGGGGCACATGTATTGGTAGTTAAATGAGTCATACTGCTAATTATTTTTTTATGATAAAAAATATAAATTTTTTACGTAATGGACAAAAAAAATGATTTTCTAGTAATATTGGTGCGTAAATGATTGTATGCTAGTCATCAATATTGCAGAGTAAATTTATATTAGCCCAAGGGCTAAATGACTTAATTGCAATATAGTCGACTAGTACGACTAGCAATTTGTTCTGAATGGAGTTTTGTCAGCACAAATGGTCCGTGACCGATAAATAAAGTGTATCTGAGGGTGCGGATAGCGAGTCTCTATTCTTTTGTTTTTACATACCAAGGTTTGTGACAAAATAGCTTCTTTTTTTTTTTTTGTTTTGGGGGGTTTTTTTGTGTGGAAAATATGACTAGAATTAATGAAAAGCGCCCCTCATTTAGCTGAACAACAAGGAAAATATTTGGATCTGCATATTAAAGCAATGATAACAAATCAATACTCAACAAGAAACATAAAATCCGGTAAACACAATTCTCACTTAATTTAAAATGAGAAACTGGTTTACATCAATTTAAAAATAATAAAATATAACATTTTTGTGTCAGAAATCTGTCGAGGTAACATCCATCATTGCTGGCGAATAAAATACAATTTCAAAAGCTCTTACCGGATAAGAAGATATATGCCCACATTATGGAAGGTTTTCACTGTTTGTATGTCTCTAGCTCCTGAAGCTCTTGTATCTGTTGAATATTTCAAATTACCAATAAATATAATTCTAAGCTGGGCTTGTATAAATGCTGTATCTCAAAACAATGTGTCCTTTCGCTTGCTGTTTGACATTGAATGATGGTAGCGTGTCCAATGCAAAGCTAAATGTTATTCTGGCGAACCCGGAAACGATAGGGAAAATACATCGTTGGCTTGGGGCAGTTGGGAGCAAGAAGGCACGAGGCAAATCACGATCCATGACTAAATGAGATATTTTTCAAGGACATCCATAAATGGACACTTTTGGAAAGAACCCTTTTGCATACATTAAATGGAAGAGTAGCGTTCCAAAAATATGGCACTTTTCTTGGATGGATGTATAGATTGTTCACGTGTAGATGATTGATTCTTTTGAATCTAATAATAGCGTTGGTCTGCATTCTAACATTGTCTATATAAACAAACACAATTTTCAAGACTGGATTTAATAAGTTTCCCCTATCTCTGATTCATTTATGATATGTACGGAGGCCACATTATTTCTAATGATCGATCTCTCTGACTCAAGTTGCCATGATGAATGGTCTTCCATTTCTTATGGGTGTGGTTTGTGCATACGGGATAGGGCATCTTACTCATTTGTTTTGGGGTTTAAACATACTTTATTGCCCCATACATAGCTAGAAATGATAGGACTAGAAGTTTTGACAGTTTAGATGTAAGCCCTTCCCCTGACGTGCTAATGGATACAAACATGATTGTATAATGCGTCATAATATCAGCATGAGAGTTTACTGCATTATATTGTTAATACGGTAAATTACTGAAAGGAGTAAAATATAATGTTTTTCTACATGAACACAAATGATTATTTTTCAAGTGAATAATATATGAGACATTTCTTCTTACATCAGTTCACTTATTGGAGAGTTGACAATTTCCTGTCACTGACCAAACAATAGGTTCGAGATAGATTTGCATAGATAAGAATTTGCTTTTGAATATCGTATAGTGGAATTTTCTTTTCGGTGAATCTAGCAGAGCGTTCCCCATGTGAATTGTGGAGCCTGAATACAAGCTTTTGGTGGCTTCAGGTCTAATGTACAACTGCTGAAAATTATAGTATTCCAACTAAGTAAATGATATGTTCTACTGTCTCCAGCTAATTGGTCGCGTGAATTAAATAAGATAGGAGGTGGAAACGCCATGTACACTTTTATCTACGTTACACATTATAAACTCTTTTTTCCTTTTGTCAGAGTGAGCACAACAGTTTTATCTTTAGTCTTGACAGATGATGCACTTAATTTAAGCATTATTAGACCTCCAGAGTTGGTTACCAGGTATGAAAACACGTGTCGACAAGGGTCACGTGGATATGCCACACATCATGTTTCCATAATTGTCTTTACATACTTGTTTTAGATATTCGTTCCCGTTCTGACCACAAACAAAGTGAACTATTTTAAAAGGGTGGAATATCAGTGACAGGTCGTCACGTGATTTCTTACGTGGTAACCAGCTTGTTGGGAGCAGAATGGCATTTACTATACTACTACTACTCAAGTTACTGATAAATTAATAAAGCAATACACAAGAATAATCGCGTAGTCTAAAATAGATTTTGGATTAGTTTGTTATTGCACCTCTTAAATGTTTCACACGATGATGCGAATACCATACAGAAATATGATTCACATCGAAGTTACAAAGATAAATGGAAAAAATACATGCAACGAAGCATGGTTATCATCGATAGTTATCAACATTGATTATAATTTGTGTACTTGCGATAATACATCTTTTGATACCTTTTCGCGATCACCGGATTTGTCTCTGTCATCATGTTGTCAATCACGTGTAGTTCTTGTATCAGCAAAAGACATATCAAAATTGTTCCCGCGCAGACTAGCACGTATTTTAGTTAGAATTATCTTGTAAGTTATAAAAGCGTATTTGGGTGAATTTTATTTTGGCTTGTAATTTTGTGTTCTACTTTTTTAGCGCTGATTGTAAAACTACGCTGGCGCCTGGTATTATTAACATAAAATGATTGGATGTGGCACCTGTTAATCCAGGTAAATTATTATTCTGAGTATCATGCAATAATGTGTGTACGTATGTTTGTAGCAATAGTCTCGTTTGTGATAATGTTCATAATACGCGATTAACTCATCTCGGTCAGCAGGATGTAATTGCTTGCTGCTGTCTTTAACGTAAAAATTGTTTAATTCTCAATTTAATAAGTATTCATTTAACAGTGTTCAAATCGAGTCAAGCATTTTCCTTGTCAGATCATATCGAAGCTAGGCAAATCCATAAACCTTTCTGATTAAATAGCATAAGTTTGAAAGATCTAATGTCAAAAAGATGCAGTATCTGTCAACTTCCGCATCAGCAATATCTTTGCTTTCAATAAAAGCATGAGTTGCTGTGATCCGCGTGAATCGCTTTTGTCCAGGCTTCGTAGAGTCTCATGCCTGTAGATGAATATCTTTCAAATATTGATACAGACCAGCAACAATGTCCTTGTCAACGCCAATATCAATCATTTCACTTGCTTCAAGTTTTGAGTTCGCGAAAATCGCATAAAACGAACATCCAAGCCTTTTAACGTTAAGGCTATCTCGTTATATTGTTACGTGTAGGCTCGTACAAATGTAACAGAAGAAAAGAATGAAGTCAACAAGCTTTGTATATTTTAACAAAATAATTTATTTCCCTAGAAAACAATGTAAAACTTGGAAAATAGGACTTATGGTTTGTGAATATAATCCAAAATTTAATCCTAAGAATGAAAAATACAAGTCCGATCACTAAATAGTTCTATTAGAATCCAGGTTCGAATCTCGACGACATACCAAAATGGAAGGCGATGACGTCAGATATGGTCCTTGTACAAAATAACAATTTCTCAATTGAATCACAGTTTATGTTTCCGAATAATTCCAGAATAAATTTCTACTGAATTTATTTCTCCCAGAATTTATAAAACAGTACACTCGTTTGGTTTTTTAGAGAATAAATTATTTAAATTCCAAACACAAATGAATTTCAAAAACAATCTGGTAACCTATCCGGCCTTCTAGGTATCAGGAATACAACTGACTGACGAGCGCTCAGAAAGGGTTATATATTCACCCGAATTATCATCCCGTTCTCGCGAGACAGATTACGTGATCTTATAACACTTGAAATACGTAATAAGATATTTGCCAAATTGCACGTAGCCATATTTAAGAACTAGACTATCACTCTAAAATAAATTTAAAAATAAAACATTGTTTACTCAGATTAACACGTAGGCCGAAAAGGACCTTGAAAACAGCCAATCGTATTAGCGTAGCGTTCACACTACCGCGGACCAAGGTATACTAAAAATATTACTAATGTAATACGTTTTATGTCTTAGATAAACAGAAAAGAGTGAAGACAACAAACTTTGTAAAATTAAACAAATAATGTATTTCCCTAGAATACCAAGTGAAAAATGAGAAAAAAGAACTTACGGTTTTACGAATCAAATCCAAAAATAATCCAAGAATTAAAACTAGAAATCCTATTATTAAAACGTCCTGAATGAATCTGAGTTCGAGTCTCGCTGAAATCCAAAATGGAAGGCAATGACGTCTGAAGTAACATGCAAAGTGTTGCTGTGTCAAAAATCCTTTGTCGAATCACAGAAAATATTATTCCAGTTTTGAATTCCGTATAAATAAATTTCAGTAAATGTCTATCTCAGCTGGTTTTCTTATGATTATACAGCAAAGTATATTATATTATGTATATTTAATTTAATTGTTGTTTGTTAGTTTAAAAGTTTTCAATTCCATTGCATGCTATTGTAATGTAACTTTGTTTACTGAATTTGATATTGTTCATAACTGAGTTCAGTTCTGTTTGACGTGACTGATATTTTTTTATTTCATTGATAAACAGCGAATAATAGAAACACTATCTAGTTGCTGACCTCGTTTCAGAATCAGTGACAATTTTGGGAAACAACTTTTTTTTATTATTTTTTGTATCTTTCTCAGAGTAAGAATCTTTAAGTTAAGTCAAGATCATACCTGGACTACGTAACAAATAGCATAACAAACTTCTATTTTTTCCAGAAGAATGAACTTTTGACCCTCATCTGGGAATCTGTTTTGCTTCTTAATTAGTGTATAACTGTTGTTTTTCATAAAAATTTGTCAGTCGGGCTCCAAACAATTGGCACATTACGGTGCTATTATGTTGTGACCAGTTTGGGTTGAATTTTTATTTTCTTCAAATTATTGAATTCAAGTGATTCTATTCCCTGGAAATACATACGTGCTCCTACATTTATTGGAAGTTGTACTGAATTCAAAACTGGAATAATATTTTCTGTGATTCAACAAGAGACTGTTGACACTGCAGCACTTCGCTGACCACAACAGACGTCATCGTTTTCCATTTTGGATTTCATCGGGACTCGAACTAAGTTTCATTCAGGACGTTTTATTATTAGGACTTCTATTTTTAATTTTTGGATTATTTTGGGATTTGATTCGTAAAACCGCAAGTTAATTTTTCGTAATCTTTCACTTTGTGTTCTAGGGAAATAAATTATTTGTTAAATTTTTCAAAGCTTGTTGTCTTTACTCTTTTCTGTTACTTTTTTTAAGAGCATAGACTCGTAACAATTAGAAAACACGAATGAGTTAATGCAATCCAATAAAAACATAGTCTATAGATGCTATATTTTACAGAGGCGTTGGCAATAGGATTTCCAGCATATGTGCCTTGATTTGCGCCATGCCTGCGTACAGCGGTATCTAAATTGATTTAGGCAAGTTCGTGCTTCCATGCTTCTGGTTATTGGCTCTTCCAAGTCTATGCGCCCGATAATTTGAAACATCCAGATCGCAAATTTGAACGGTCACTGAATCTGAATCGAAAAATTAGTATTGACTCCAGCTGTTGCCCACACGTGTGTAAAATGCAGCAAATGTGAAATGGTGCTCAGATGATGCTAATACAATATGCTCTGTGCGATTGTTATATTTGATGACATCAAAAGATTGACATCTACCTTACTTTTTGACGAGTCTGCTATCCACATATTCCTCGTTAGCAGCTTTGTGGCAAAATTAGTTTCCGCAGACAGAAATATTCTGTTGTAGTCCATATTCGGACCTCCCGTCATAGAACCTCCAGAACGTCGTACAACACCGTCTTTAATGAGGTTCCTGTTTGGAACGTGATGATTTTCTAGCACCATCAGTATTCCGTAGCGGAAATTGATCCTTATAAACTTGCAAAGGACATTCCTGCTAAACTTTATTATCAAAAGAGGCAGCGATTAGGAAAAGATACACAGCAGTTTGGACATGACCCTGAAGAAGTATTTGTTTGTTCGTTTAATCTTAAATACCAAATAAGATCTTGTCGAGATGACAGAAAACGCAAATTAACTGACAGAAATCATAAATGACAACGAAAATATTATGCTAAAACATTTTGTACTGATGAAATATTTAGCAAATTGAAAAACGCCAAAGCAATAAGGCAATCAAAGAGTCACACAATGCAAAGTAAACAATCCAGGTCTAGCTGAGTCAGCCGGTTCAGATGATGTAGTTTAGCGAAAGAAGAAGATTGCAGAAGGAATGAAATACTACAAATCCTAGGTGGAATTAGTTTATCAGCTCATGCTGCTCACGGCTAGCAAACTGGAATGAAGCTACGGATCCGCAATCGGCAACGAAATTATAGAAAGTTTGGACAACCTGGCATCGACAGGAGCGCTATCCACAGATGATTACAAAGTGCTCTACAGTGACCTGATAGAGTAATTTTATCTGGTTAAATTACTTTATCTGGTTGGATGGACTGATAACCTAGTTTAGATATGATTACTTAGACGTAATCGGATAACTTTACCAGATTGGACGTCAGTGAAAGATACTGTTATAATATGTTTCTTGTCGATGAAGCAATGCGGTCGTTTGACTCAAAATCAGCAACGGGTACATCCAGTAATTTTATAATGAGATCCCCCAAAGATGGTTTCTGGTGCAGTCTATGAAATCGCGCTAATATTCTTTTTATAACATTAGCTCCAGTAATAAAACGTTTAGGTGTTCAGCCGCTGATGGGATCACTCGTATCACTTGTGATGGTATCACTGATGAATGGGACACATTAAATATACACCCAGGTGCGTACAATAGCACAGATCCCGCCAGTAATTATCCAGGCTGATAACAGCTGCTGGTAATAACGTACTGAAAATTCAAAATTGATTCTAATTAATCAATGTTGGGAGCAAGATTGCCATTCGATGGTGATAACTGCGTTGAGTTTGATGCTGAAAACAGTATCTGGTCATTAGTTGGATTTACCAACAGAATAGTATCGGGCAATGGCGTGCGCGAAGGAGACAAACCTATCAGCATCACTCAGGTCTATGGCATGGCAATTAATTGCTCAATCACCTTTGAGGTCGTACAGCAGCGGAGGAAGTACTAATTATACTGTTTACTCACTTTTACCAAATCTTCCAAAAGGATCTCTGATGATTATGAAACCTTCACGTCTCATTTACTTTCCTTAACAGATCATATCATATTCATGGGGTTAATATTACTATCACAGATCAGTCGAGAAATCTAATCGATTTTAACAACGAGTGTGTTATTTGTTTGTTTTTCATATCCGCATAGTACTTAGACGTGAGCACAAGAGTACAATTTTCATCCAGATGATTATTGACAGCATATAATGATTGTCTATTGACTAATGCAACTGTTGTTGTATAATGATCAATCCTAAATTCCAGAGACAGGAAATCACTGGAGGACTTTTGTCAAGACTGTTCTCCACAATTGCTCAGTACGCAGCAAAGAACGCAACTACTGATGGAAACGGTGTTGGAGAAACGATTGCTTATAAAATCGAAAATGTCAAACAGTTGTCTGATGAAAGGAACCCATTGCGTAAAAAACACCATCAACTGCTGATGAGCATGCAATGAAAAATGTCTTGGTGCCATTATTAATAATGAACTGCTGACACAGAAAGGAATCAAGTACACTATCTCGATTAAAACTGATTTTGCAAAGATTAATGAAACTATATCATCAGCAAACTTTTTAAGTCGAACTAAACGGATCATAACCAAATACTAAAAAGTGCACAAAATGTTCAGTACGTTCTACGATAACATCGAAAATCTGTAGAAGGTTCTGGATGGGTCCTCGTTAAAATAACAAAGCGTCGTTTAATGTGTCACGGTATAATCCATTATGTGGCTGCTTATACCTAGAGTTGCCAACGCGGATAACAGAGTTGCATTAATACTGAAAACAACGATAATCGCTGCTTGATGTGCTGTCATCATTGTACATTGTATCCATCAAACGACAAAACCCCAAACCGTCTCAACAATAATGCACTATATCAGCACACTGTAGATTTTACCGGAATTGATTTTTGCATTGCAACTTGACAAGATAAAAATATTTTAACAGCTCAACAATATATCCATGAATGTTTTTGAGGCTGACACTGATGTTTTGATGGTGACAAATTTACTGTTGTAATGTGTAGGACCTGTCAAACCTGCATCTTTTCATCGTGTGTTTTCATACCTGGTAAAAAACTTTGTGGATCTGGACGGCCTTTTTTAATACTACTAATGTAAATCTACTTACTATTCTTCACGCTTAATGTTTAAGGCTCGACAGTTGAAATGAATCTGAAACAGAACAGTTGTCTCCGACAATATTGACATGTTCCTATACTGGGCGTCTAAAGCAGACCAATCGTCTCGTTCCAAAGCAGAGCAGTTGTCTCCTACAATATTGACAGGTTCCTATACTGTGCTTCTAAAGTAGAACAGTTGTCTTATACAATGACAGCATGTTCCAACATTGGTTGCACAAAGCAAAGCAATTGTCCCGTACAATATTGACATGTTCCAGTACTGAGCTGTCTAAAGCAGAACATTTGTCTTGCATAATAAGCAGCATGTTCTAATATTGATAGTATCAGTAAGAACAAATGGCTCGTATGATGTCATCGTGTTCCAGTACTGGGCGTCTAAGCAGAGCAGTTGTCTCATACAATATCAACATGTTCGAATATCGATCTAGTATAAGACAGACAACTGTTTTTAAATGATTGCATACTTAGCTTGTATTTAATTTATCTTAACATATTGTTATGTGTATGTAATTAAATTGTTTGTTTGTTAGTTTTACATTTTTTAAATATTTTTATTTCGTTCCATTACATGTTACTGTAATGATAATTTTGTCTACTGGATTTGATTTTTTTTAGAAATTCAATTCAGTTCTGTTTGACCTGATAAACAACCAGTAGCTAAAACATTGTATCTTTTGCTGACCTAGATTCAGAACCAGTGTCAGCTTTGGAATAAACAACCTTTTTTATGATTCATTTTTAGAGTGAGAACCATTGATTTTAGCTAAGGCTATACTGTAGTATGTGACTTTAAATATGTAAACAAGTTTCCACGATGTTCTAGAAGGTGGCCACGTGACCCCATCCAGGAATCTGTTTTGCGTTTTAGTCAGGCTTATAACTCATGTTATCATAAGAATCAAGTTAGTTGTGTTTTAAAACCATTGAAGCTCAAAGGTGTATTGTTGTGCCCAGTTTGATTTGAATCATTTTTTATTTTTCGGAATTAGTAATTCATTTCTCTGGAAAACATACATATAAGTGCTCCTCATCAGAATTCTTGGACAAAGACATCTATTGAAATTATTCGGAATCCAAAAACTGGAATATTATTCTTTGTGATTCAACAAGGAACTGTCGACACGGCAACACTGTGAAAGTTATCGAAGACGTCATCGCCTTCCATCTTGGAGTTTCATCGGGATTCGAAATGTGATTCACTTAGAATTTTTTATTGATAGAACTTATATTTTTTAATTCTTGGATTAATTTTGGATTTCATTCATAAACCAAAGTCCTTTTTCTCATTATTATCTTGTTTTCTAGGGAAATAAATTATTTGTTAAATTTTACAAAGCTTGTTGGCTTCACTCTTTTCTTGTTACTTTTGTAATAGCCTAGACA
>JAECUM010037313.1:0-25938 GCA_016617855.1 Megalonaias nervosa
ATGTTTTAAAATAGATATCCGAGATAACTAGGGCTTTACTGAAAATCGTCAATATCTACCCATGTTTTAAAATAGATATCCGAGATAGCTAGGTCTTTACAGAAAATCGTCAATATCTACCCATGTTTTAAAATAGATATCCGAGATAACTAGGGTTTTACTGCGAGGGTTTCTGATGCTGGATTTTAATTCACTCTTTAGGAGTTTATGCTGTTTAGAAACGATTGGCTGGCCACATGCTCTGTTGAAAGATGGTTGGCTGGCCACATTCACTGATTATGCTTCGGTTGTAAAGAACACATTGCTCAGCGTAGAAATGACCCAAGGAACCGAAACGGGTTGAAAGAGCAGAAATATATTGAAAGCAAAGTAGTAAAGATCTTTCGGGACCAGAAATATGACTCGGTTTTAAGGGCATTCCCGTTAAAAACAGCAGCAGCAGCAGCAACAACACCAATAATAATAATAATAATGATAATAATAATAATAATAATAATAATAATAATAATAATAATAATAATAATAATAATAATAATAAGTGTGACACAATCAATATGATTTTCCTTGTGGCCCTCTGCTGATTTTTCGCTATCTCTCTATCTATCCATCTATCTACGCACGCACGCGCGTGTGTGTGTTTGTGTATGTGTGTGTGTGTGTGTGTGGTATTAAGGATTTAATTTATAATCCGTGAGAACAAAATACTGAGACTATGTGAATTATACAAATTTAAAGGGGTTCACTTTCACATAGGAACATTTTGTCTAATGTGACAATATTTCCTTGGCACCACATTTTGTTCATATTAGCAGGTTTGACCATGTGAATTGTTGTCTGTACGAAAATGGTAACCCCCTTCAATGAAAAGTGATTTTTTATTGCTGTTTTGTTCTATTCAGTAAAGACTTTAATTTATGATAGATATCCTCTTTTGTTGCAAGTAATTTTTATTTGTATCGCACTATTATCATCTTAAACAGAATTGTCAGTACCTTGTGACATAACACGTGCAGTTACGATACTATGCCATTGAGATTTTCCAAATCAATTTTTTCGTGGTCGTTGTTAATTTGAAGCATTTCTTGACAAGGACTGCCATTGCAAACGTCTCAGGCATTCCGTTTAAATACTCTTCATTGCAAAGTTTTATTAAATTGCGTTAATGTTTTCTTATGTTATCCAGATGTCTATTTCACAAACAAAACTTAAATCTAGACTTGAACGTAATTCTATGATCTTGCCATTTGACTGGAGGAAATTTATGTCAGACTTGAGAGTCACCAATGAAATGCCTTAAGCCTAGTATCGACTTTAAGAATCGCATTGGTGAAATTATATCCAGGACTCGAGTCTAAAATTTATTAAACAGTTTCCGATTAATAAAAGTTGCAAGGAATTATCCTCTGTTGCCATTGTTTTGCAGTGTTAAGTTACGTAACAGAAGTCTTGTACATTTGTATCAAAATATTCGTATGGAAAAAATAGGACATGAGAAAACCCAAAAGGACATTTTAGAGTACTGAACAGGAGTCCTGACACAGTTAACAGATTATTTTTATAGCTATTTATTAACATGTTTAACTCATTTCATCCTGGTATAAAATCAGAAACAAATTATCTTTCAAGTACGCATGTAATTCATTGATACGGGCCCTTGTATTTATTTATTTATTTATTTATTTATTTATTTTACGAACCTGTACATTTGAATGAGATACATTGTCCAACTGTCAAAGACACGTTGAACAATGGAAAAAAGCAATTCATTGTTTCCTGGGTTGATTCAAGATATTTGTAGTGTATCTTATAACAATTTACTTTAAACCCCACTCCATTCTCCTCACGTCGTAGCGTATCACAAAACTAAACGATTTTCTTGTTTACTACGGTATTGTAATCAAAATACGCGTGTTCAGCCATTGATGGCTTTAGTCCGCTCCCCTTGAATCTAATAACACCAACAAAATGACCATTGGATAATGGCCATGAACAGTAGTCCTGTGAGATTTAATTGTGTAGCGAGTTGCAGGAAAAATTGCTGGTGTTTTCTGTACCATATCCTCAGCTTAATACGTGTTTAGAGTACCGTAATCTACGAATATTTTTATATTTTTGGTATCACATTCAAGACTGTATTCCACCAATAATAAATGATGCAAAGCAGTAATTTAACATAATTTTTAACATTTATTACATAAAATATGTTTTGTTTCGATCTTGCGGTCATTTAAAGAATAGATTATTTTAAGTTCTATCCCTTTGCATATTGTGAATATTTTAACGGGAATTATTATATTACTGAGGTATGTAAGAGTGAAATGTCCAGACCGTGGCATGCATGCAGCAAGTTTACGAGTCACAAATCCTGTTTCTTTGGTTAAGCTTCGTCGAAGATGTAACATACAAAACCGCACAGTATTACAAATTTAAAAAAAACCCGCGAAAATTCAATTCTAAAATTTAAGAACAAAGTTATCAACGCCATTTACTTTGTAATCTTCTTTATAAAGTAATAAATGTGTAGATGCGATAACCTGCTTAGACGGCTGTCTTCTTCCAGTGCTAATTAACCCGACTGCAATCACTACCTACAGTATGATGTCATTTATACCAGTCCTTCTGATGAATTTTGCGAACTTGTTATTTATTCTTTTTATTCTACAAAATTAGGCAAATATCTCAAATTCGATACGCGTGCATAAAATAAATTAGCAACGTACTGGGTGCTAAAGGAATTCCCATTGCAAAAGTGCAAAATTCCTTCGTCATAACCCGATTTTTGGGAAAACAACACAAGTACGTGCACACTTGATTGTTTACCATGCGTGGATCTGAAAGAAAATGAGAAATTTGATTTGTACGGTTCAGGTTTCATTCCCGTACTTTGGTCAACTTTCCCACGCGGTCAACGGCTGGGTTTAGTTTGCTTAGTTATCTGCCACAAACACAAGTCCTTATGACAGCTTCTATTGAATTTATTGAATTGACTTCTCTTTATCATCATGGAGGTTTTCCGGTTGCACATGCGTGTTTTAAAGAAATAGGGTCTCGTTCTATCCTTAGAGAACATTTACATTTTTCGATTCGGATTCACAAAATAAAAGCTAGACCTTGCCGTTCAACAAATTTACAAAATATTATATCTAAAAAAATTGATTCAGTCCTAAGTGTATAAAACAAATATCTTTTGTAGTAAAAACGTGTTCTAGCATTCAATAACGCCTTTCACATTTTCCTTACTGGTATATCGCTAAAATGTTAACAGCACAGTGTGTGTATACATGATAAGAAAGAAAAAAAGAAAACATATCCTTAATATAGACTCACGGAAGCTGTGATATTTTTATGTGTTTAATTTATCAAAGGGTCATTAAAAAATCGAGTATAACCAATGCAGAGGATAATAAATGTTTTTTTTAGGAATCAAAGGCTGCGCTATGAACATGTAAGACAAGGTCAAGACCTTGAATGTATTGTATAACGGGCTAATATATGTTTTACACTAATGAAAGCGGCATCCATTTTGTTATCTTACTATACGCCATCGCGGTTTATTTTATTTGTATCTTTCTTGTTGTTCTCTTGCTTATTGAGATCGTTCATCTGTTTCGCGAAGAGAGTGTCTATGACATTCATGGTCATTTTTGTCAGAAAACATTTTTTGATCTTACTGTTTTCCACAGAAAACTTTTAACTTCCAGATTTTTTCCACATTCACACGTTTGATGTCTCTACTTCTTTGTAAACGCATCAAATCATTTCTAGTTCTTGCAGCACAATCTACTTGCTTCGATTTACGACAACATTTGCATCATATTTAAATTGTCAGCAGTTTAGAAATCGCCTTATAATGCTGAGTTTCTGATCCATTCATTTGCGGTTAATCAATTGCTTAAATGCACTTCATAATCATTTCATTCTCTACAAACAAATCACCTGACTGCCCCAGCATTTCCTCGGTTCGCGCCACAGATATCCTTCAATCTGTATGTAATTTACCTGTCTCCTTTTCTTTTTCTCAGTATCAATATTGTCTCAAAGTGTGGGAACCCCATTTCCAGGCTATCGTAGTAAATTCATCATCGTCCGGATTCGATTGTGCCCTGATTCCGCCATAAACTATATTTAAACTCTACCTTGTAATCATCATTATATCGTTCTTTGTCATGCTCTAATCTGGCCTTATTTCCGTTCGTTCCCCACCATTAGCCAAGACTCAAAGTGAGATGCTTATCGGTACATCTCTGTCATTTATTATTAAATTCTTCCTCTCAAGTCTGAATATATCTTTGAAAGGGAACAATTGGGTGATGCTAAAACACCGCGATTAAAGTATTATCTCTCAAAAGTTAAATATTAGCCTTGTCCGTTTTTGATTCATTATTTGCTTCGAACGTCACGGTGAACATTTAACTTCACTAAATAAAGGTCTGGTGCTATGGGAATCCCGTCTGCGTCAATTTTATTGCGAAAGAAAGTGTTCCGACTGCATATGTAGAATTATTATTTATCTGTTCATGTGTTTCATTGTAACAAAACTAGGAAATGTTGTTCAAGCAAAGTCCAAAAGGATAGTACAGTACATTACGTGGTAGATTTCATTGTTACCGCTTTCGCAATTACAAGAAATTTTGGATGAATTAGCAACATTCTGTACAAAATCAATTGATTTGAAAACAAAACAAATTGACACTAGCGTATATCTCACCCCATATCGTATGGAATACACAAAATCAAGACTTTGATGATGGACACGAATAATTTTTGCGTTTATTAAATTGTTTTTCAATGACCGAGAATGAATCAACGCAACCAATAGCCTTAAGGTTTATGTGCTCTTGCTTCAGCAAATATTACGAAACTGCTGCCTGTAAAAGTAATGATGTAACTGTAACAATTTCAAGACGTACTACAATTTGCAGTGACTTTGGTAATCTATTGGTCGCAAAGTTTAAATAAGTAAATAAAGTCACATTAGGTAAAAGCAATACTATCGCTACTCCTATTTTCCTTCATTGGCGGAGTACTGATTGATCCTATATCCATTTAAGGAAGCAGCCATGTGTTGTTCATACCCGTTTATATTTTTCAAATCCTTTCGCTTACGTTTGTAACAAAGCATACATATACATACTATTATAGATTGGGGTCTCTTTAGTTGATTCCCGGTAAAAGCTAATGCAAAGTCTTACCAAAAAACCACTCGAAGCGTCCTTTCAACCATTAAAGCGTAATATCTCAAAGACTAGGCGACTATATTTGAATATAGCATCCGATTATCGGATGAGCGCGATACACGGACAGAAAAAGTTCTGTGTCATACAGAGAAAGAAACACAAACTATTTGAAGCCTCAATGTCCTCGGCCTTTCTAATTGCATGCTAGGAAACAAAACACTCGGATGTAAATAACAGTTATTGTTAACTGCCCAGAAGCCAGTAGTTGACCCTGCGTCCTAACAACTTCAAAACGTGATAATTAATAGATAAATGTATCACTAACAGCAGCAAAAGTAATAGTTGCAGACAATAGAAATAGAATGATTTCTTCATTTTCTTTATAAAAAAATTCCTGAACAAATTACAGGAATAACAATCAGGATTATGTGCGTGTATTTCATAGATTGTTAAAACGTCGTCGAGTATTATTTTCAAGACCAATCATATTACAAGACTGTTCTTCGCACATTTATCCGGATGTTGTCTGCCAAGATCGTACGACTACGATTACCCAGGAGTCTCTCTCAGAGACGAGGATGCTTTGAATGCAGCTGCTTGGAGACTTGGACTGTAATTCTGTCGCCCCATTAGCAACTAGAGGATCACTTCGTAGCTTCGACTTATCCAACGTCAGTTGAGGCTACGATTTCGTACCTAACGTAACTACTTCAGAAGACAAATGGTATCAGTGATGTCACACTTTGTAAGCAAACGCGTCTTAGAATGTATGCTTCGGAGTTCCATATACAACGAATAATTTTCTTTGATTACATGCATACAACGAACAAGTGTGCATGGATGTTCTTTTCTAATACATGGGGTTACCTAAAATACAACTGATATAGAATCTTTCTTTTCCATTTTTAAACTAGTTAAATTAACATGGTTGGTAATAGCCTTCAAAACAGCGATGATGATTCGAATTACCTCGAAGTCTGGCATGTGATTTTAATGTGCAAATGTACTATCGGTCATATTAAAAGCGTTTACATGCCGGATTAGGTGTTCGTTAATAATAATCTATTTAGTAATGTTAAGTTTTGTACACTCTCAAAGTAGTGTTTGTCGTCTTCTGACTCTGTCGTTTCTGCAAAATACGGTAATCTGCGCTGCAGTTGCTACATACATGTCGATGCATCTGCTTCCACACTTCTGATCAACGTACGTGCGCAGGATTTCTATTTACCATTCTCCTGCAGGGCACGACAGAAATCATTAATCTAGGTTACGAGGTTTTACGGCATGTTATATCATCAGAGACGGCATATATTCTCTGCAAGCGGTAACAGACTTTAATAAAAAATCTGCAAAGTGGCGCGGATGTTCACAGAGGAGCACCAAAGCTAAAACTTCGTACTCCCTATAGTTCTGTAGTATTTTCTGCGGCTCCGAAGCTGAAAGTTGAAGTCAAAGGGTCTCGATCCATGAAATGTAGACTGCGGGATTTGGCAGTACGGAAAATAAAAACAAACTAGTTGGGGGTTGGAAGATATCTTTGAGTAAGTACATGTCAGACGAGAAATAAAAAATTGAATTCGTCACATGCGGTCCGGGGCTTTCATGAGAGCTACGACCAGAAAAATCTATTGTTAATATAAATTTTCTTATAAAGGCATATATCCTTATTTAAAGAATGAAACTTTTGGAATAATAATAATAATAATAATAATAATAATAATAATAATAATAATAACAATAATAATAATAATAATGATAATAATAATTATAGCAACCAAAAGGACAACAACAACAATACTACTACTAATAATAATAATAATAATAACAAGAACCACTGGACGTGCTATCTAACCATAATATAAGACTTTTTTGAATGACGCCAAGCTAAAATGGAAACTGTAGATATAACAATTTGCAGGGTGATAGCGACGCCAAAGAACATGCATCCCATCATTTTTGGCAGCCTTTACAAATATGCTTTATGGCAATCAAATATTAAACGGCTGTTCAGAAAATTTATGTGCAGCTTTTCGTTTTTCAAATGCACGTGTTCCTTATTTTTTTTGAAAGCATACTGTTTGATTTGACAAGACTCGGAAAGTTGGGTACCATTTGAGAGGTCATTGCTCTAAGGATGTGTTGTACATTTTGGCTATTCTCAGATCCATCGCTGAAAAGAATATGGTCATATCGTACGATTACATACTCGACAC
Source organism: Megalonaias nervosa (assembly GCA_016617855.1). Lineage (NCBI taxonomy): Eukaryota > Metazoa > Mollusca > Bivalvia > Unionida > Unionidae > Megalonaias > Megalonaias nervosa. Next base: position 7,391 of record JAECUM010037313.1, read on the forward strand.
AATGGTTCCAATTTTGTTGGAAGCAGTTTTTTATGTACGTTTATACTATCTTGTAAAACGAATCCATCTGCAAACTGCACAGACCCAGATGTGCCGTCGCGTAAGACGCCGGGAGGCCTAGATCTGTGCAGTTTGTTAGGAGTAATCAGAAGAATGCACAACATAGACTCTAATATGCAGGCGCTTTATGCTACGGCAGATCAGGATCTTTGCTATGTGCAGTTTGACTCTACTCATAAGCGAGTATATACGGTATGTATTAATAGTTACAAGAACGATTACTATTATGATTTGCTTATTATTTGTTGATACTATATAAACTGATAAACCGTCAATTTCTTTTTAATTAATTTTGTTGATTAATTTATTTCATTTCATTTACTCTACAAGATAGGCAGACACACACACACACACACACACACACACACACACACACACACACACGCGCACACACACACACACACACACAAGAGGTGCTATGAACTACTAGCCCATGTGAGCTCATTTGTTTAGTACAGTTGGGTGAGGAGCAATAGTTCTTATTGCCTTCCCGCCCTTCTTGTACCTCGCCAGACGGGGTTAAAACATACGTCTGCCCACATGTGGCAACTGCAGTACCGTACGCACCCAATGAAGATATTATTTCCCCTCATCTATTTTCAAGCTGGTTTTGGTTGCCTTCCTGAAGTACGTGTCCAAATAAAACACGGAGATTATCGTAACACGAAGACCACAGCATAAGGACTGCTCTGACGGACGGACATTTTATCCACAGACCGTTCACTAGTAACCTCTTTAGGTGACACTGCCCTTTGTTAACGTCAGTCATAAGTATATGAATAACTTTAACTCCAGACGATGCACGTGTTTAAGTATAATATGTAAACATGACTCATTCTCACATTGCATGTGACATGGTTCGATGGCTGAAGAAAGAAGAAAGAAAACTATGTACACAGTTCCGATATTTTGCTTCAATTCTTTTGCGCTTAAAAGTAACTACAAAATCGATATATTTTGTTTGAAAATTAACCAAATTTTTCGTTCTCTAGTATAAACGCGAAGTTATAACCGAAGTGACCATTACGCAGATATTTTCATTTAGAGATACTTGTTTAAATGAAGTTTTCAGCAACTAGTTTTGGAAAAGGCATTAAAATTAACATGAAGGTCGTATAATTTCGGCTTATTTTTGCCATATGAACAAGCACATGTGTCACCCAAAGTAATTTTGTAAAATGATTTTGCTGCTTGTTTTTTTTGTTTGTTTTGTTCTTTAAGCAACAACGGGATTGTAACTGTCCGAAGATCCAAAATCGTGTCCATTGTTTCACCCTCTTTTATCGATAATCGAAAACCATTTCAAAGCACGGACTATACGGTTCAATTAATATATTACTCAAACCATAGTTTGTTTCAGTGTCGTGTAATGATTATTCAATATATTTCTCAAACCATAATTTGTGTCGATGTCGTATAATGATCATTTAATATATTACTCAAACCATAATTTGTGTCAGTGTCGTGTAATGATCAGTTAATATTGAATCAGTGATGAACATATTTTTTATTTGTGAAACGTTTGTACTTTTTATCTTTTCACTGAACCATTTTGTGCAGCTGAAATAATTATGTATCTATCCGTATGTAATTTTGAGGTTCCCTGAAGGAATTATTGGTCATGGAGTAGCTTATTGAAACAATTAAATGAACTCTAGATAAGTTAAAGCTCAGTTAAGAATAACAGTTAAGAAATTCAACAAACGATTATGGCTTTGTTTGGCAGCTTGTACATCTACCAATATTTATTAACACATTTTCAGGAATTAATTTGGATGACCTTTTTTTGTGATATTTTTAGCCAAAATAGCATGAAGTGTTGAAAGTTGCGGCCGTTATTAGCAAACATATAATCGTGTATCTCTCTCTCTCTCTCTCTCTCTCTCTCTCTCTCTCTCTCTCTCTCTCTCTCTCTCTATATATATATATATATATATATATATATATATATATATATATATATATATATATATATATATATATATATATATATATACACTGATTACTTGCCTACTCAACGTGTCTAAAATTTAAACGATCAAAGTTTTCTCGTTGCTGAAGTGCCGTCAAATAAGACTGATTGGACATTAGCAGTGCCATGCCCCTGAGCGCTGATGGTCGTGTTGCATACATGCCACTTACACACTTCATTTAATGATCCGAGGTTTATGTTTGAAATTCACATTTTGAACTTTTCTCCCCGTCTGGAACACCTTACCTAGACTAAATCAGACGCAAGAGCAAGGGAGGTCGTAACCCAAGCTAGACAATCTTGCGTTGCCTCATTTAAATTTCAAGTTAAAAAAAGAACTTGCTCAGAACTAGGTTAGTCTACATGTGCCCTGTGGGGTGCGATAGTTACGCAGAAGAGCACCTCGCGCAATCAGTATAGCTATGTATACAAGAGCTCATTCTCACCCCACCTTTAACTCGATAGGCCAAAGAAGAGGCTTACCTAGTATAATTAACTGAACACGTCATTGCCACATTATGTTTGAATAAAGACAATTCACAGTGTGCAGGCCATAATTTGAAAAGGATTTTATTCAGCGGTCTTGTCCCTTTGTCCTCTCGAGTATCACATTACTTACAAATATGCGCATATAGGGCAAGTAGATCAACTTGAAAATTGTTGCTGTACAACTCTTGAAAATCAACTCTCCCATTTAACCGAGTGCACCATGACTTTCCACCTTTACGTCTCTGGGTTTGTATCTTCCACCTCCTGATAGAGGCAGCCATTTACAGGTAGACAGGTACTGTATCTGCTGGTCCGATCCGTCTTGTTCACAGGTACAGTCTAAGGCCTTTTGCTACGAGCACGTTTAATCGACTTATAGGCATATTACATGAGAAAGATTAGAAACACGTTTGACTCAAATCTCCAGGTATGTCAGGGCATATTAGGAAATCCCGAAATCGAAAAAACTTGGCCTTACTTAACTTTGAGATAATGACCTGCGTAATGTACACACGCAGTCTTGACTCTTGATATTTCAAGAGACGTTTCTTTATACAAAATTCATATTATAATCTCTATTTTGGTGCGTAATATACAAACGTGAAGTTCAAATATATACTCTCAATACATACGCACGTTTTCTCCAATTCTTGCGCTTTACATTTGAGAAGGAAACAAGAGACGAGAATTGTACATACAAGAATTGTGCAGAAATGGAGGAGCATAGTGTAATTTATAAACACAAGAAAAAACGATGGAACAAGATGCCAATCAAAGGATAAATATGGCACAATTTAGCAAATAAGAAACTATTTAACAAGTGCAAATGGAAAACCACTTTTGTCACTACGTACGTACGAAATGACAAGTTTAGTTCTGTGCTCTAATTTACACTTGTTTATAAATGTCAAGTACGTGTATTTCATGTGAAGGAGAATATGGATGCTTCAAGAGAGGGATTACATCGTTTTGCTTAGGGTTAAAAATCAAAAAGTCTCTGAAGCACATCGAGGCATTCAATCCTAAAACCTATTCGTTGTTAGTGTAGGGAACATGTATGTGATATGAATGCATACAGTTCACTAGATTACACCCTCGTAATCAATGCACATTAACCTCTTTAGAGTCAACGCTTACAGAGGTCACAATATACACCAGTTTTTACCGGGGGTCACGCAAAGGAAATGCCAGTTGTAATCTAGCGGAAGCTGAGAAAGTGAATGACACTTTACAAGCCTCTTCATCAACAGAGACCTCTTTATCTAATCCCGAGTCAGTATGGTTTGTAAATCAAGTCTGTCAGGAGAGAGAGAGAGAGAGAGAGAGAGAGAGAGAGAGATCTAACAATTTATTGGCAAAAAAACTTCTATACTTGAGCTTGGAACATGACCAATCTACGCATGATGATCATTTTGTTCCAATCGTGCATAAATTTAAATCATTTCTTCCGAGTGAGCATTGCCTGTGCCGAGATATTTACAGTTTTGTGTTTACTCTTTAGTGCAGTTATGGCCATTTTTTAAGGAGAAGAAAAACATTTGAATTCCATATAAACCGAGTAGTATGGTGAATGTACACATGTTTAATGTTTTATAAATCCTGAATAACCTTTCCTCAAATAGAGCCGAAGCAAATAAAGGGACGCCAATATACCCTTTTCTAAGTGAGACCGGTACGTAATCGATAACCGCTCGTTTTGTAACCCTGTTCATTACACACAACTTTATATTTACCTCGGGGTGATATTTGCACTAGACGGAGATTCTATGGAATCTTAAAGAACCATGCATAATGTATATTTGCCTTATACACCAGATCGCATTGCACTGCATTCTGTGGAATGTAAACAGTAAATTGGCTCATCCCGATATATCCTTTTACAGCATTCGTCGCTGAGTTAGGTAGACTAGCAGAGTGAATATTTTAGATTCAACAAGCCAGGCCTGTCCTTAAAATTTATGGATCAGATTCATTAAAATACAGCAGGTCTACATTAATATGCAGTTATAATTTGTACATTCCGCCCCAAGCAAGTATTCATGTAGGAGTCTAGAGCACATAGACATGCTTCGTGTCAAGATGTCACACAACTGCACATATGACGGATCAATGGCACGGAACAAATGGGTTTGAAACATCTCAACCTAATTTAACCTTCGCTGGTACTTGTACATGTGCCTGTTACAGGTCTCGCCTTTGGGTGACGAAAGCCAAGTTATTGAAGAACAAAACATCCGCTAGCAACTCTTTTTTAATTAGGTCAGCAAAAATCATTCTTAAGGAATGCATATACACATCTATATGTGTCTGTTACTCTCGTCTATCTTATTTAGGTACCACCGTTTAATTTTCTCATGGGTGGGGTGGGGGTAGGAATTCTTTTGAATCAGGTTAATTTTTTTATATTACTTGATGCTAATTTATTTCTTATCTTCAGCTAATATAATTGATCTAATTATTTGTTTCTACATATCAGAAGAAGGACATTGTTTTTCAAGCAATTTGGGGGCCGGAAATCTTTCTTTTTCTTTGCAAAACGATTCTAGTATCAAACCGAAATTAAATGGTGGTCGGAAACTTGTTTCTCATTACAGTTGTTCTTCAAGCTCTGTCTATTTATCTATCTTGGTTTGACGTGTGTTAGAAAACAATGAAAACCATTTTTAATTTGAGAATTTATCAACAAGACCAATACTTTTACCCCAATGTTTGTTTTGTTTTGTTTATCCCAGTCAAATTGTCTTTCAAAATTTTCAGCTTCTTTTGAAAGATCCGGAGCAAACGTGTTTGACGCATTTCTACCTGTACATTTCCACAATATGTATTCCAAGTTTAGGTTTTTTTTCATATTTTTTTCTTTCTATCCAAAGGTATCGTTCTCCAAAAAGATTATCAGCAGGTCTCACTCACAACACTTCAGTTATGTGGCAAATGTTGCTTTACTTAAAGTTGAGGTTGACTTGGCTAAAGTTGAGGTTGACTTGGCTAAAGCTGAGGTTGACTTGGCTAAAGATGAGAGAAATCTGTTCATATAGCGGGTCATGCAGTTGTCGGGACAATTTATTATAGATATTTTGTCATGCATTCATACACACACGCACACATACATACATACATACATACATACATACATACATACATACATACATACACACACACACACACATACATACATACATATTGTGTGTATGTTTCGAGACCGTATTTAAAAACAAATATATGAGATTTTTCGTCAGCAAAAAGTTCTGGAATTACTAAAACGATTCTTCATTAGAAGACTTATCACGTACAATGTACAAGTTTTGTGTTTTTACATTTGCAATGCCAGCAACAATCTTTTCTCACTTCTAAGGGTTTATAAAGACTTTTGTTTTCTCAACTAAATGTCCAGTATCCAGTCATGTATCTACTAAATATTTCTGGAAATTCAGTAACACAGCAATACGAGCTGATTGTAGAACGATTAATGGGAAAATATCCATGTTGTTAATGGGAAAATATCCATGTTGTTAATGGGAAAATATCCATGTTGTTAATGGGAAAATATCCATGTTGTTAATGGGAAAATATCCATGTTGTAGCTGATGGAAACAAAAGTAGGATGTCAGTAATCAAGTACAATGGAGTTCGCTCCTTTAGTATGTCATACAGTATCCTTATGGCTATGAACGTCCGCAAGGGGGTGGGGGGGGAGGGGACGCTCTCGAGCTTTTTAAAATCCATTGTGCAGTATATATAGCTCCTAAATTATATTAAACTACCCACATCCGACGTCCCTTTTACTTTGGTTTGCCCCCTCCCCCCAAATTCCCGCGGAGGCCTATGTTTACGATATTTAGTATACTATTTGTCGATAATGATGAATTTTCGTAAAATCCATCCTATGGAGGTAAAGATTATATCTGAACAATTATACCCCACCCACAACGTGCCTGAACGTTTCATAGTACACCTCAAAACTGCTTTACTAAAATGTGATAAAGTAAAGAAACGATTTCTAAACCAGATTTTACCTTCAACAAAATATTCTCCGCAATAAAATTTAAAATTTGTCGTAATTATTATTTGCCGTTGACGTATTGTGCAGTTATGAAAGTACCGCAATCACGTTTCACTAATCAGGGGGCTGACTTTGTTCACAGTTCTATGTCTGAACATGGGCACAACCATATCTTTACAACTGGTGCTCTCCTTGGTGCGAACTTTATTAAGATACTTCCGTTTTTATCGATTACTAAAGATATTGTGAGCAAAATGATCATCACAAATGTTGTCCACGACCATCCGTGTTAGAGAACAGATAAAACTGTGGTGTAAGCCCTTAACTTGCAATTCTATTGAACTCTTCAATGTGCCAAGAATTGCATACAGTATTTATGCCCACAGAAAGTATATGGTACACCGAGCAAGAAGGATGTTGCATGTTTATTAAGCAAGGAGTGAAAACATCCCTCGTACCCATGACGTTTCAATCACACACACGCACACACACATACACAGACATGCGCGCACGCGAGCGCTTACTTGATACCTGCAAAAAGAAGCAATTTGAGCTATTTTCGGCACCAGTTTCGCGCCCTATTGTATTCAGTAATAAATATTTGTACCGATAAAAGTAGGCAAGAATGTCATTTACCAAAATCGAACTGATTTTAAATAGCAAAAGTAGCTTGGTGAAGGACATGTTTACAAAGATAAAACATTACAGAAGAATTTGGATAATTGTTTCTTATAGTTTCTGTTGACGCTGTCATGTAAATACTTTACTGATTTAAGGCTGAAAAGTTAATCCTATAACTGGGTACCGGTATGCAATGCTGCAATCATCATCCGAACTATTCTAAGTCATCTTATGACCCTTTTTTGGTACTTTATACTTATCTTGTTATCATTTGCAGATGCCTGTGGACTGTCAGACACCAATCATATTGAGAGCATTCAAGAGAAGTCGCAATGCGCTTTGGAGGAGTACGTTCGCAGCCAGTATCCCAACCAGCCTACTCGTTTTGGAAAACTTCTCCTGCGCCTTCCATCTCTTCGATCCGTGAGCGCACAAGTCATCGAGCAGTTGTTCTTCGTTCGCTTGGTAGGGAAAACGCCGATAGAAACATTGATACGAGATATGCTCCTAAGCGGAGGCTCCTTCAACTGGCCTTACATGGCTATTCAATAACATGGAGGATTTCTGCCTAGTCTTTCCAGTATTTGAAGCCACATGGGAAACACTGGTTTGTTTGCATGAAATATGTTGTTTCTAAAGTTTTGAGTTACTCTGAGCACTTCGAAAACATTCATGGATGTTGGAGAAAGGGACTCCTTTTCTGCAAAACTACAGTTTGGGCTGCATAGGAGTGCACATGGACTCTAAAGCCACGAACCTCATGTGTTCGACTTCATTCTAATGGCAGCATTGGCTACACTTCACTATTTTTGGACAAAAGACCACGCCCTGGACGATTTATGCACCATACTGACTGTATGGAGGTTAGGATATTTTTTAGGTTTTACTTCTTTCATTATAATATACAAATAAGAATGTGATGATCCAGACATGATGTACCAAAAGTTGTTGGATGTAAATTGGAACGCATTTTGTTACTAAGGACTATGATTCCAGTCTTAGTCCTTATGCCTAATATATGCATGTTTCGTTGGATCAGTCTAAACAAAAACGACTTGACCAGTGTCCCGATGGTGTCTTGAATCTTTGTTTACATGTATGTTTTTACGTTAACCGGGATAATAGTAGCGTTGGGCAGACCTAGTTGTTGTCGTCATCATCCACGAGTTTATTATTTGTTCCCCCTATCACATGGTTTATAAAACCAGCACGAGTACATGACTGCTGCTGGTCCTAGAAGGCTTGTCTTTCATATATAGGCAGAGTTCAAAGGGCCATACAGACCAACCGTTCAAAAAGTGCACTCTCTTCATTTAGTCCAAATTATGGATGTATAATTTGAGATTTGAGGCATAGGTTTCTTACACACCTTCAAAAACAAAACTTAAGTGATTTAGGGATATTAGTGTTCGACACAGCTGTGAGTAGAAAATCAAACTGGTTTTAAATTCGTAAGAATCGTTATGTTTTTAATCGTTGTCGTAGTTATTGCAAGCTTTCACAGCAGATTAAAGCAGACGATTACAGTGACATTCGTGGTCGACCTGTAGCTTATGAGATAATAATTTTGTTTTGTCTACATGACTTACTGTTTATCTGAGTAGTGAAACAAGCAGCTGTGTCTAGGCAGGAGTATAACTCGCCACCATAACTTGCAAAAGCTTAGTTCGGTATAATTGCACTACTGCACAGTGATGCAGAATACAATGTGGACCCCATCTAATATCAATAGCATGTGTTTTCTGTACACAGCATGAAGTATTAATGTACAGTTTTTATTAGCTTATACGACAGGTCTGACCCATTGTAAGGTAAATATGCTTCTTTCCAATGAAAACCAGCAGTTAACTGTGTACGATGTTTGCTTCTCGTCATATCTGAAATAAACATGATAAAGGAAGATGCAAATAGAGTCTTGCGATGTCAAGCCGAAAAGCACACTGAAAACAGCTTTAGTATATATTAACCTGCCAAATTACCGACTGTTCCGTTGTTCTTTTTTTTTAAATTCTAAAATGTACATGAAATGTTACAATCATATTTTAGAGCCAACATCTGTGGTTCAGGGGAATAACGGGTGGCCAAGTGGTTTAAGGCTCTCGCCTTTACAGATCACTGACGTCTGACCTTTGTCAGCGTTGGTTCGAGTCTCGAGTTCGGCCAATGTGGGCATGTTGGTCGGTTATTCTTCCAGGCATTTTCTGGGTTATTCCTGCATCAGATGTCCTGTACGGCATGTATAGCCTGTCATGTGATAAAAAGTGACATTAAACCCACAACAAAAACAACAATAATTTACGGTTAAGAGGCCCCGAGTGGCCGAGTGGTCGAAGGCTCTCGCCTTTTTCAGATCATTGACATCTCACCTATGTTCGCGTACGTTCTTGTCTCTGCTCAGCCAACTTGGGTGTGTGAGAAAGCTTGCCAATTTTTCCCCGTGGGTCGGTGGTTCTTCCCAGGGTTATCCCGGATTCTTCCTCCAGCAAAGATACTGGCCGCCATGTTAGTCATGTACTGAAAGCTGGCGTTAAGGACACACGGTACTAATGGTATGGAAAATGGGAACCAGCTTGGAAATGGGTGAACATTAAATAGAGTATATATGGGTTTGGCTGGCCAGGATTGGTTAATAATGTAAGTTTATGTTTTAGGAAAAAGAATCTTTTGAGAGTTTATCCTAGTTGCAAGTGAAAAAAATAGAGACAGTGTTTTATTGATGGAATTCCAGTCCTTTAACAGTCTTGAGTTTGGAACACTCATTACTAAAATTAGCACCCGACTCTTTGGTCCGGAAATAAAAGTACATGTTTCAAACACATACAGGTCCAGAAAATGCCGCGGCTGATATCCTTTCCTCTACACAGAAGCTGACATCCAGGTTTCATCTTTACTGATAAATATAGGTTTGATCATGGGCACTCAGAAATTTTAAATTGTTGAATTTTTAATATCATAGTGTTTGCATAGGTTTGCTATGGGAACTGAATTAGTACCGTGAGTCCTTAAACCAACAACAACCAACCAACCAACCGTTTATAGTTAATAGTGATTTATGACTAGTTATTGCAGCAGATGGATTCAGAATGAACTAGTTTCAGCAGTGTCAATTGACCATTTTTGTACATTGCACCAGAAGTCTCAGTCTAGTCAAAGACATGAAAACAAGTTATAGTATGTACCATAAAATGGTAAATAATGACGTAAAGTCTCGTTCGTTTAGAATTTGACAAGCTGCCTTCAATAGAGTCACAATTCTGGTGTTTAGTTGGCAACAAAATCCCGTAAAGAGGGTTTCTAAAAGGTACATTAATAATTCTCGATCCACAAATGGGAGCTGTTGGTTTCAAGTAAATCTGAAAATAACATTAAGTGAGCATGTAGAGAGATGGGGTTCTCAGACTATATGTTTGACAATGTCCCGATCGAAGTTGCCTCTCAAAGGTTTAGATAGGTTCAACAGAATCAAGACTCCATTTTAGACCTAACAAACTTGATTTCTGTAATCGGTTTATGGTTCAAAACCTTCTTGTATTTTTTTTTTGTTGGATTTGTATTAAATACGATATCATGGTCACTTCTAGTGATGTTCATACCAAATCATCATCAGTAATGGTTACAAATCATTCTCTTATCTATAACCACACATGAATCTGAAAGATTCGAAAGTATTCGTTCATGTTGTAAATTTTGTGTACGTACATCTCGTATATGGATATAGGTTATTTGTAATTGTAGCTAAACCCTCCCAAAAGATAGGGGTTTTTACTGTAGTGTATCTGTGATGTCCAATTTTGATTTTTGTAGCATACATCTGGTTAAAAACCATCCATCTCGCATCGTTCTGTTAAGAGAATAATATCAAATATGTTTTAACAAACTATAGACTTAGTCGGTTGTTGTAACAATTAAAAATGTCACTAAATGTGTTAATTGGTTAATATTAAGTATTGTTACCGCATATACTCACTTATAAATCCAGTCCAACTACAAATTTGCGCTGGCAGATCTGGGTCTGTGCAGTTTGTTAATAATAATAATCGGTAAAACAAACAACATAGATCCTGATCTGCGGGCGCATTATCCTAAGGCAGAGCAGGATGGGCTTATAAGGGAGTATATACGGTATTTGTCTTCAAGGGAGTGTAGTCAAAAATAAAATATACCTTTTGAACGATTATATTTTTTTCCCATGCTACATGTAAAAAGTCTTGTTATGATACAAGCAGTATACCAAGATTGGATCATGCTTTGCTACTTGTGAGATTAGGGAAACAAATTGGAATAATCCTAGTGCTTGGCAGTTTATTATCGATAATAATTTAAGGGGATCACATATCAATTTTTATCAGCACATCCTATGATTGGTTCTCGAACACAAGAAAAGGGACTTTTGATGGAATTTAAAATGTCGTATGCGTTTATCTGAAACTGAGAGTTATTCCAAATGAATCAGTTGTTTTATTGAAGCAACAACAACAACAACAAAACACAATAATATCGAAAAGCGACATAACGTTTTATATTTTAACACAGTATAATTCCTGCGTCTCTCTTGAGCGTAATAGTACTTTAATCAGATAAAAAGGCTTTTTGGCTAATCTTTAACAATGCAGCTTCATTTAGTTATAAATCCTTTAATAAATTTTGCAAATAAATGCACATAAAAATGTTTAAAAGTCATAGACAATGTTTCTTTAATGTTTTCGTCCTTCTGTGTAAAACATCTATCTTTTAGCGTATTTATGCACATGTAAAAAGAAACATATTTTAATCTATTTTGTTATATTTTATAGTTCCTACCAACCGTCATATTTTGTTGAATTTTGAATGTACTGAAGTGCTATGTTTCCAAAATGTAGCACATAGAATCATTAATTTATTAATTTAAATCTATATTTCGTGGATAGTCTGTTTAATATTTACCACTTTCATTAATATTCATTCAGAGAAAAAAAATGATATTGGAAGGATCATAAATCAACCAAGAATAAGTACTCTTGTGAGTTAGCAAAGTAATAAATCCTACACAACAAATGACGGAAACACTTATGATAATGAAATTCATTTTAAAATATTGTAAAAGTAGATATCAGAATACAGTCAATCGATTTACTTGTTCTGTTTCCGGTCTTAGCTTTTATATCTTCCGGAATTCCTAGTTTGCACAGTTCTAATTAACGTTGGTAGTGCTTTATTCCAAGGAGTGTGTTCAGTGATATCTTTTATGATGTATTTTAGTCAGATAATTCCTAATTGGTTATTGTCATTGTTAATTGGTTATAAAGTGAATGCAAGAATTCCAGGAAAGATATGGTTTATGTTATGGCCACAAAGGCTGTTTGTGCATAATTTCAGTTCGAGTGACTTTGTTTTATTTGACTGTTTCATTTAAGTATTCATGTATTGTTACAATGTGTTGTGCTTAAACAAGTGTCCAAGACACTTTTTTATTTCAAGCTTATGAAGAAATTAAACCACTAAATTCAATATTGTGTCTTGTCATTTCATAAAAACATACCTTGATTATTTATTTCAGATTTTCATCATTTTTCATTTACTCCAGATATTTGTCCAGATTATTTATTTTGGTGTGAGTGATGTGATTATGACTTTTAACGTAGCTTTAACAATTTTTCAGTCATATCGCTACGATGTCTGCAGCGTGGCAGTTTATAGTGATGTCTAGCACTGGGGCATTATGCCGCAGACATGTAGCATGATGTCCCACCCAGTCACATTATCCTGACACCAGGCCGACCAGTCCTAACACTAACATCTTAATGCTGAGCGCCAAGCGAGGCAGCTGTTAGCACCATTTTTGTAAGTCTTTGGTATGACTCGACCGGGGATCGAACCCACGACCTCCCGCATCCGAGGCGGACGCTCTAACCACTAGGCCACCGGAGCGGTTATTATATTTTAACACATATTTATTTTGGAGTCTTCTGGACAGATTTAAACTCTGAAGGGAATCTATCGTGCAAAATCTGCTGACCTACCAAAACGCATATTCATTTTATCGAGTAATCTGCTCGATGAATGCTTCACACACAGCCTTTGGAATAATAATGTAATATTTAACATGGTAATAAGGAGTTATGACGATCTTTGTTGGTTGATCATATAAGCGTAAGCGTCTTGAAGCCTGTCTCCACAGTAATTTAGCTTCCACTGACCAGACATTTGGTTCAAATTTGGCAGTTCCACTATCAATCAGATCTCGCTATGCCGGTAATATCTATAAAACGGCCAAAATTGCAAGTCCGAAAAATATATGGTTCAAAGAAACTTGACTGTATTTCTCTAGAATGCTCTTTCTCGCCATCCTACGTCAAGGGTATTTGGATCACTTCGGGTGTTTAGGCATTAACTTTTAATCTCAGCCCCTCGCAGCTGATTGGTCGAAATGTTTGAACAAATCAGAATCGTTCAGAAAAGAAATTCAGCTTAGGCCAGTACCTAATACGTTAAGGTGTTTGCGTCATCGCTTTTTTTTTTTTTTAATATTGCTTATTGCAAGATAACGGCGTCCGTATCGAACCAAATTCTACCCGTATTATTACTGTAAGCAGTGCCGGATTTAGACATAGCGAGACCCTAAGCCATGGGAAGCTGTAGAGGCCCTATTTGGTATAAAATAAGTTTTTGAGGCCCCTTCAGACTGTGAGACCTTAAGCTGTAGCTTGTTTAGCTTATGCCTAAATCCGGCACTGACTGTAAGCAATGTTTCAATAAAGAATACAGCGGAATAAGGACACTAAAAAAGTAGTTACTTATATCGACTGTTTTTAAGTGTTTTTGTTATCCTGACAGATTACACTTTCTTCGAACACGGCGACCAACTGCTGCAGTTAGCTGTCACATAAATTCACTGCCAAATTTTTTAAAATATTTCACAAGCTTGTGAGATAGGATGATGAGGATGGCGGGTACTTTATTTCGAACCACCCTCAATCTGTATTCTTATTTTCAGACGCTCGTAAGAATCTGTAAATGCCCCCAAAGAATAGGTTTCATGGATTGCGCTTCTATATTAAAACGCATATCATTTTGCAATATCGACAACTTGCCTACCCAGCAGTGGCCACTTTAAAACTTAACTCTCACTTCTCTTTCTTTTTTATTGATGATGTAATAATGATGTAAAAGTGAAATAAGAATAAAAATTCTGTGATTAAAAATCTAAAATATCTATTTATATATCTTTTTCTATCCGTCCATCGGTCCATCCATCTACACATGAAAGTATCTATCTATAATTTGATTTTTTATTTGGTAATTTCTAATGAAAATTCTCTCTCTCTCTCTCTCTCTCTCTCTCTCTCTCTCTCTCTCTCTCTCTCTCTCTCTCTCTCTCACACACACACACACACACACACACACACACATATCGTCAACCTGCAGCCGTTAGAACGGTTCCAGAGACTTTACTCATCCAGTCTGTCAATTTGTGGATCTATTGAATTACTGTTCATTTTGCCCTTTATTCAAATGATATTTAAGGAATAATTTTCTTTTTGTTGTACGACCACCCTCATCAGAATCTGAAAGTAAACGTTTGTTTGAAAGAAATCCTGTTTATGATATACTGCAAAATTTCTGTTCTTATGTCTTTAATTAATTATGAATATATTTTAAATTTCAGTTCTTTCTTGCTTGTGTGTTAATTATAACACAAAATAGTACATTTAATATATTATTCGTATATTTCACGCACCTAACCGCAACATCGGCTGTACCAGCTGTACTATAACTGTACCAGCTGTACTAGAGATACTACCCGATATTGCTTTTATATGTGTGACATGCGTTAATATTAGGCACGGATTTAATCTGATCTTCACGTTTTCTTTTAGGTTACGAATCTGTATTGCCGATTGGTTTTTAAAACTAGATAATAGTAAATCACACGTTATTTATAAATGGTTATTGATATTGGTAGAGATGAGAATAACATGAATTTATGGTACTGGTTGTGGCAAATATTCCTTTCGACTTTTCCATACAACAAGTATTACGTTAGTCAGCGAGAACACTTGAACAATATTTTTTCTTGCATTATCTCCTCTGTTCCCAAAATTGAATTTTCTCGAGAGCACAGGAGTTAATGGATCTGATATGTCGTCATAAATACGGCAACCACCCAAGGCTACACTTAATTGATTTGGTACTAAATAGATTATCCTTAGCGAGACCATTCAAGTATACAGTCAGGACATTTTTTCTGATGGAACATTATTGTGCATAGCTGTTAGTTTCCATCAAAAGGCCTGTTTTTTATTGGCAGCTTTTCTCAGGCAAATTCGGCCGGTTTCAGTAATCATGCAATGCAAAAAATAAAAAAATAAAAAACACAACCCCCACCAAAAAACAAAAAAGAAAATAAATTGAAAGCTAAAGAGCCCCGTCAGAGAATGTAATTACTGAGTTGTTCATACTATATAAAACTTGAAACTGATATTCATTTTATTTTTACTTTCATTATTATTTATAAACTTTGAAGTTTTCATACGACTCGTTTTCTGACTGTCTTCTTGTGAAGTCATTTGGCTTATGCACAAATGCTGGC
Source organism: Megalonaias nervosa (assembly GCA_016617855.1). Taxonomy (NCBI): domain Eukaryota; kingdom Metazoa; phylum Mollusca; class Bivalvia; order Unionida; family Unionidae; genus Megalonaias; species Megalonaias nervosa. The sequence continues at coordinate 23,102 of JAECUM010037313.1, forward strand.
ATTGAACGTATATATTTTCCTGACTGTTGAACAATATACATTCCTGGGGTTTTAAATTTACCAACCGAATCTAAACCAAGATAACATATTTCTTTCATTTCCGTTTCTTTTTCAATAAAAATAAAAACGACTAACTTTGTCTAAATTAAGACTCTTGCGGTATGAGTTTGTGACTAAAGAATACATGTATAGCTTTGCGCAAGAGGTCGCTGTCTGTACAGGTCGATGTATTAAAGAATAGTATTTCATTTAAATTTATCATTTATATATTTTAAGTACGAGTATATTTATACTATGACATGCAACAAAAATATCTACTTTTATCCAAATTTATTATTTATTATCGGACGTTTCAAGCATTTATCAGGGACAGTCAAAATAATGTTGTTGTTGTTTTTCTTTTTTTTTTTTTTTCTTTTTTTTTAAAAAAAACTTCCAATCCTTACTTATTCTGATTCACTAATGATACAATTGGTTGCTGTAAATTTCAGGGTGTTTTGTTTCAGTTTCTAATTTTTCTCCTTTAATTTAGATGGAAATTCTAGCTAGCAAAATGCATTATTTGGCCTGTGGTATTAAAAAGGTTTTCATCTAACGCGAAATCTAGGATTAGGTTCAGGAGTTTTGCACTTTCTGTGCAGATTTTTCGCCTGTTTATTAAAGCTTGTTACAGAGGTTCTAATCTTGGATCAGGTCCCTGTAATTTAATATACCCTGTTCTGGAGTTGTTTTTATCTGTTCTAAAACTCAGACCAAAACGTATTGTCGACATCCTGATTAGACGAAGTCAAGCATAACGATCTGTTTAATCTCAAACCCAAAATAATTGTATTCTTTATCAGTGACCTGTGCGCCATTTGGAAACAAGATCCCCAACTTGATTCTCCAGAAGAAGATAATAAAATAAACACGAAGGGCCGACCTATATACCTGTCTATGCTTTAAAAGACTAATCCAGGGCCATCACGCCAAGTATAGAGGTCTGCTTTTAACAGCCTAACTGATAGTAGACTTAAAAGGCGATATACAATAAATGTAATTGAGAGGAGTAGATCTTGTTGTCTGGATCAGTCAAAGACACAATGGGTATAATTGTGTTAAAACTGGAAATGTTCAAACACTCTGCTTGACTTGAATACCTTGTTTTGACGTCAGAACATTCCTCTGCATGGACTAGCCTTTTAAAAAAGATCTGATAATATTTTTTGCACATAAGAATTTGATTACCGGTACTGCATAACAATCTGGTGCTTCCTTTTGAATCTTTCAGACAGGTCGCCATATTTGTGTTAACTTGTCTTTCTAGATGTCTCTCCCTCTTTGTACAAATGAAAATCTCGTGCTCTAAAAAATTCATTAGAAAGGAAGTAAACATTTATCTTTGACAGGAAGGTTGACTAAGATTTGGGCAATGGGCTTCAGATGGATGATATAAAAACGGCAACATGTTTAATTGTTTGTTTTAATGAATTTACTTCATTTACATAATTATAGTTATTTATTGTGGGGTGGGTGGGGCAGTATTTAATTTTGTAGGATATAATCACAGTGAATATTGCAGAATAGTTTAACAAAATTTTTATGTAAACGTAGTGGAAACAATGCTACAGACGTGAAATTGGCTTGGGGAATTTTGGTCGTTGTCATTGGGAGGCGGAATTTTGGTCGTTGCCATTGGGTTGGGGAATTTTGGTCGGTGCCATTGGATTTCGGCTCTGTTTATGATAGTGTGACATCAGATTCTATCTTTCGAAAAGTTATTATATTTCCAAGAAAAATGTTCAATGTCACGAAAATAAATATGTTTTCTATCCATTGTTCCAAGTACATATTTGTAATGTTGGCAACGATAAATATAAATGATATTCTGTCAACAGATCTCTCTTTCTCTGACTGTCTGTCTCTCTAATGTATCTCAGAGTTGGGTATGTGGTACTTACTTTACTTACTACATCATACCTTACTTACCGGGCATTCAGTTCTAACACTTCAGCCTGTAAGTTTGACCGTACTTTTCAATCACCCAGTCAAGTTTATTTCGTACGCTCATATTACTAGTTATTTGGAAGTTCGGATATTTGATCGAGAAATTTTCAAACAAGACTGACATTGATCACGTTTACGGGTTATTTTAATATAGTAACTTATCATATTTTTTTTATGATGTTGGGGGGGGGGGGATAATTATGCAGAACTGTAGTTGATTTATGCCAGCCAGTTAGCGGAGTTCACCCAATCCTTCTAAAAATTCGCACCTTAAGTTTAGGAATGGCATAAACGCAAAAAAAAGATTTTAACAAACAAATAAATAAATCCAAGATTTCATCAAATATTAAATTATTTACAAGCACAAGAGACAACCACTTTCATTTCACACAAACACACACAGTCATAACAGCTACCAAAAATAAGCATGTACGGTAGGTTTCCAAAGGCCAAGCGATGCTGTGATATATCTTCTCTCCCACAACCTCGCGAAATGATTTCTGCTAATTATTATTAGACGCCTCCAGTTGAAAAATTTACGCTTACGGGTTGAGGATTACACAATTCGGATATATATATATATATATATATATATATATATATATATATATATATATATATATATATATATATATCTGTCTATATATATGTGTGTATGTGTTTATGTGTGCGTGTGTGTGCGTGCACATTTTATTCAAATTCTTGTGTACGATTTTGAGGACCCTGCAGCTGAAATTGTATTCTTTGATCTTATTGTTGTAACAATTTAATAAATATACGCCATTTTTATCATCTATGCTACCAAGGCTATTAGTATCTTAGTATTAGACCGTGTTTTGTACCCGGGTCTC
>JAECUM010037314.1:0-11588 GCA_016617855.1 Megalonaias nervosa
GCTTTGTGTAAATATTTACATTTTAAAAATATTCGTTTTCTTTCATTAGCAGGTCGTTGTATAAACGTTGATCTTAAGGGACCTGTTTCTGAATTAAATCAAAAGTTCGTAACTATGAATCCAGAAACCCATATGATTCGTAATGAAGAGGCCCAAATAATGTATGCGGGATTCGTGTTGCTACTAAGATAACCAAGATCAAGAAACTCACCCGCAAAAGAAAATGAAACGGACGGTAGGAGGAAGCAGGATAGTCAAACTGGCAAATTCTCGAATCTCTTCGGCATGTTACAAATTCTGCTAATGAGTCACTGTTTACATTTTATACCGGACTGACATTTGTTCAGTTGATGCATCTCTTCCTTTGGAAATGAAGTGGATAATTCTTTACTTTAGCGGAGAAATCGTCCGAAGTCCAGTCTAGGAGAAAACTAAGCTTACAGAAAGATTTCTCCAAATAATCATCGACCGCTCCGGTTGCCTAAGTGGTTAGAGCATCCGCGCGATGCAGGAGGTCGAGGGTTCGAACCCCGGCCTAGTCATACAAAAGACTTTATAAAAATCGTACTAGCATCCGCCTTGCTAGGCGCTCAGTATTAAGAAGTTAGTATTAGGACTGGACGGAAAGGTGTCAAGATAATGCGAATGGGTCAGACATGGTGCTACATGTCTGCGGCATGATAACCTAGTGCCAGACATCACTACAAACTGTCACTCTGCAGACATCGGTGCGATATGACTAAAATTTTTAATGCTACGTTAAAATCCAGAAACACACACACACACACACACACACACACACAAATAATCAGCTTTTCATGACTTAGAAAAAACTTAGCATTTCCACATAATAACTTAGCTTACGCGTGATTGTCAATATCTTCATTTAAAATGAAACAAAGATGGTATTTCACACTAATTGTTCTTTGAACCAATGCATGACGGGCATGTACATCAATCAACATCGCTGCATCGACCGATAGCAGATATCTTGCAGTCGCATGTTGCATCAACAACAACAGTAGCATTCTTCATACAGAGGGCATTGCTAACACTCTACCTAGAGTTCTGAGTCACGGATGCTATAACGTTTGCTTTTATGACAAAAGTTTTCACTTTGCCGGTAGCCATGTAAGTTGATAATAAAGGCACACAGGAAGTACAGTCGTCCTTTTCTCATGGTTTTTGAAGTAATAACGTTTGTAGAATTGTCATTGCTATTGTCATGGCTCTGTACACTACTATTATCATAGCTCTGTACACTGCTATTGTCATGGCTGTGTACACTGCTATTGTCATGGCTCTGTAAACTACTATTTTCTTTTTTCTCTACACTGCAATTGTCATGGTGTTATACACTGCAGTCATGATGGCTCTGTAGATTGCAATCATGATGGCTCTGTAGATTGCTGTTGTCATGACTCTGTAAGTTGCAATCATCTTGGCTCTGTACACTGCTAATGTCATGACTCTGTAAGTTGCAATCATCTTGGCTCTGTACACTGCTAATGTCATGGCTCTGTAATGTTGCTCTTAATATTTGATCTTCATTTATTTCATAATGACATATTGAAATATATCATCGGGATGAAAACCGATATCACTTTTGGATCTACTTTCTTTTTCCACTTACGAATACGAAGAATATCTTATGTATGTTCTTCGGACCTGTATTTCCATAATTAGGCCTTTTTTCTTCTCTATCTCTCTCTCTCTCCCTCCCCTCCCCCCTCTCTCTCTCTCTCTCTTGGACAGAGTATAAAGTTGGTTAAAATCTAGATTCCATTAAAATAAATTTCTACATTGTTTTATGATTGTATTCGTATTCAGCTTTGTGCCCATTCCTACTGGCCGTGTATTTTTTACTGGGCATATATTTTGTGACATACGTTGGAAGGGTTTTTATTAGGCCCTTTTCAAAATGATAGTCATGCATATTTTGCTGCAAAATAGGCAAAACGAAGGGCACCTATTTTTAAAAATAATAAATAATATACAGAACATTTCAATAAGACCCCCTTCTTCCTATAAACAAAACAAAGCCGAACATACCTTTGATTTAATACTGTCAACTGAACCTCTTCACTCTAACCATCGGTCCAATGAGCAAACGGAAAGAACACTGACAACACATGACTGACAATTTGCAGCGGGGATATTTTGTTTGGTCTATGTAACGCTGTAAACAGGTTTCTAAAATGTAATAAAAGCACGTCTTAAATAAGAAATCGTGTCTGCCCTACCCTCTGATATACCGAAAATAGCTGCGTTCATTGTTTCCATCTGTAACCAATGAAATTCATTATATCAACACTTAACAATTCGTCTATTAGCGTTCATTCCATCCTTGTCCATTGCTCAGGAAGCTTCAACGATAATTACGAATGAAGAAAAATCTGCTCAATTAAGGTAAGCAATGAACTGACAGAACAAAAAAAGTAGATTTAGTGACTCAATAAAGGAAGTATTGGGGTAATGGTATACGAAAGATATAGATTCATTGAATCACGACCCAAAGTTTTTGTTTCCTTTTTTCTTCGGAAATTTTTCCTATATGCGTGCAAGGGGCCCCGAGTGGCCGAGTGGTCTAAAGCGCTCTTCGTTACGGATCACTGCCATCTCACCTCTGTCTGCGTGGGTTCGAGTCTAGGATTCAGCGAATGTGGATATGTGAGAAAGCTTGCCAGTAGCTTCTCGTGGGTCGGTGGTTCATTCCGGGAATTTCCCGGTTTCTTCCTCCACCATTAATACTGGCCGCCATGTATAGCCTATCGTGTGCTGCAAAATGGCGTTAAGCCCCACAACAACAACAACAACAACATATGCGTGCAATACATGTGTTTAGTACCAGTGATATCCTCTCTAATCAAAAGTGTTAGTTCCGATAGAGACCTAGTGAATCGGACTCGGCCAACCGAAGCATAGCTTGTCTTCTCAATGAATTTTTTCCTTTTTGCTTTGATACGTATACGTTGAAATACAATTAAGACTATACACGGGGACTTCATGAATAGGCTTTCGAATAAATCTGCTCACTTTTATATATTCTGAATTTTTAATTCGTTCTCTGCTGAGATTTGAACTCAGGTCAGCGGTTGATAACACCCATCGCATTGCCTGCACGCACCAATCCACTCGACCAACCACACACCACCATACACACACAAAAAGGATGGAATAGTGTCAATGATATAGGCATTCGTGCGTAGCAGGCATACCTGCATATCAGTGAGTAAAAAATTATATTCTATGTACACGGTCACCCAGGATTCCTACGACAGAGATCAAATCACACATAGGTGGTTATGTTGAGTTACAGATATACATCAAACAGAGCGGAACATGCTAACCCTGTATTCTTCAGGATGATGCGTGATAATATGGAGTGAATTGTTAAAAATAAAGAAAGAAAATTATCATACCAGTCAGATAATTGTTTTTTAAAATTAGTACTCTACTGAGATTTCGAACACGGGTCCGCTGGTTATGGCACCCACCACCTTCTCTGCACTCACCAATCCCTGCACCCCACCCCACCCCTCGACCGAGCATACATCCCCAATACAGGACGGAAAAACATCGATGATATAGGCATTATGTTTCCAGAAGATAAAAATCTACAGCGCATTGTATATATCTCCTCAACACAATTATTACCAAGGTCTTGAGTTCTGGTTAAAAAAGAAATATACCCTGTATTCATCGATTATGAAAAAGCGTTCGATAAAATCGACTTCAATATATTAGATTAACCAGTAACAGGGTATGTTGAGTTACAGTAAAGGTTTTACACGTTATTTACAATTCTGGAAAATCTTGTGTACGATACAATAATAGTTTTTTGCACATCTTTTTGACATGTTGATGCTTTCGAAAGGATGTTTGTCTCTATAGTTGTTATTGTCTGCAGATGATGCAATACGTTTTGCAAAAACTGAACAGTCATAATAAACCATAAATAATACTTTGGAACTTTAAGGTTAACACTGGCTAAACAATAATTATGCTTTAGGAAAGAGCAACAAAGGCAAATCCATCGATACATTACAATGATTAATTACTACAAAGTATAGATTCGTTCATGAACTTAGGTTTTCATTTATTCAGAAAGTTTCATAAATTTCCGGCGTAAAGTATGGGTCTTCAACAAAAATCCTATACCTCTGATGCATCATTTTTAACAGAAGCACGCACCTGTTTTGTCAGTCTATCGCAGCTGAATTACATACATGAAGTTGTGTCCATTTTATCAAAACAACAAAACTAGCTTAGGAATCAACGGTACAGGGCATGGGGTGGGAGGTGGGGGAGGTTTTCCTATACTGGAGTTTTTAAATTAAGGATACGAAATACAACTAACGATGTTAAGTGATTGCATAAAATCTGTACAGGTGTTCTTTTTGTAATCGGCTTCTAATCATACTTTCAAAAAATTATAAACTTGTATGCATCGTGTGTGATTTGTACATTTGAATGGGTTAATAAGCATTTCTAATTTAATAGCTTGTAAATGACAAAATGTCAATACGACCAATATCACTCAAACTATTGCTTACTGTTTCAGGGAACATTTGATATTTTCATTTGATTTTGATACGTCACGTTTTTTTGTTTTTTTTGTTTGTTTTTTTTTCAAGCAGAAGAGAAAATTACGAATTAAATAATTACAATTCCAAAAGTTTTGTCAAAAACATGGTAAATAATATCTATGATTGACCGTTATTCAAGACATGTAACTTTAACTTGTAAAATCTATTTCAAGACAAACTTGACAGAAGTTTTTGGCGTCCTTAGAGATTTCTCTGCGAACTTGTCTACTAGCAGAATAGTGACATTGATATATCTATTCTTAACCGCAGTTTTCGTGTTAAGACTAACCGAGGTTTACTATATTCGCTGGACAGGTATGTAATTGTACCGTTCCTGTTTTACTATTACTGATCAGTGTTTTGTATGAATCTACCCGATAACCCGCATACATAGCACGTGAACCGAAACGGACACTATCGTGTCAAGGTTTAATTGTTATACGTGTGCTTTGGTCATAACTCCTAGTACCAAATGGTTCCTGAAAGTAAGGACAGCAAGTACACACGTTTGACATTTCCTTTACTTACAAAAGATGTATGAAAAACGTTTTATATAAGGGTGAAGAAGATTGTTAATAAATTCTTGGTTTACAATTTTTTCCAGAACCCCACATGCAAGAAAATAAAATAGCATTCTTGGCGGCAAAAATATTCCCGGTGAAATAAGTATAACATATAGAAAATAATATCAAAAACGCCAAGTGATTGTGAAATATATAATAAAGCATCAAGTGAGTGAAACGATATTCAAAAAGTAAGAATTTTATGTGTCTAGTGTCTCGTAGTGATTGCTTGAAGGAACCTTTATTTCAATATTTGAGATGTAGCTAGATGATGGTGAAAATACTGAAAATACAACAGCTTGCAGTTCATATCTCCCGTGCTTTCTTTTGCAAGATTTTATATATATATCTTTACATACATGTATGTATGCTGTATGATGTATATATGTATGTAATTGAGAGGCGTTGGAAAAATGTTCAGCTCTGACTTCAAAAAGATTTAGTCATCGTCATAATTATCATAATCATTATAATCATGCCGTAATAGCGATAATAATGCAAATATTATTATTGCAATCAAAACCATCTCTAATAATAATGTTGTTGTTGTTGTTGTGGGGCTTAACACCATTTTTCAGCACACGATAGGCTATACATGGCGGCCAGTATTAATGGTGGAGGAAGAAACCGGGAAATTCCCGGAAAGAACCACCGACCCACGAGAAGCTACTGGCAAGCTTTCTCACATATCCACATTCGCCGAATCCTAGATTCAAACCCACGCAGACAGAGGTGAGATGGCAGTGATCCGTAACGGAGAGCGCTTTAGACCACTCGGCCACTCGGGGCCCCTCTAATAATAATAATAATAATAATAATAATAATAATATTATTATTATTATTATTATTATTATTATTATTATTATCATCATCATTATTATTACTATCATTATTATTATTATTATTATTATTATTATTATTATTATTATTATTATTTTCAGAAGAAGGCGTTTTGATGGAAAAGAAAATGCATGACTCTTATCATCGAGAAATCATCACCTTCTCGCTATCCATGTTGGTTTACATAGTGTACGCGGATTCTGACTGTCCTGTTTTATGTCAGTGTTCTGTTGAGGATGGAAATTTGAACCTTCACTGTGCAAGGAAAATTCCCGACACGCTTCCTTTGAACACGAGGGCTGTAAACATAACAGATATAGCATATGAACATCTTCATCAATATCACTTCAATAATACACAATGGGCAAATGTGACCGAACTCTATCTCAGTAGTGAAAGTGTTATAAGCATTAACGACACTGTCTTTTGGAACATGAGAAATTTAACGCATCTTCAGATTTCCTTTCCTGCTTTATACGACATTAGCATCAACGCTCTGAGTCATCTAACAAAATTGCAAACTCTCGACCTCTCTGGAAACTTTCATCTATCATTTGATGTGGTTGTAGATGCTTTGAGAGTCACCGAATTTACCAACAACCTGGACGATCTGAATCTTCAGTCATTGGCATCGGCAGAACCGTCAAGCGAACTAGATGAAACGTTCTTTCTTACTTTACAGCGTTTAAATATCAAACGGTTGGATCTTTCACATGCACACTATACAAAGGTAGATCCAAAAGCACTTTCGCACCTTGGACCGTGTTTAGAGGTATTGCTGATGGTAGATGCCGATTTCACCAGCTACAATTTCTTCTCTTTTGGCGAGAATTTTACAGAACAAATGTTTACAAACTTGCAGCTGTCCGATATTAGCTTCGCAAAAATTCCGCAGATAATCCTTTCTTATAATAATGAAAATCATGTCGCAGTTTATGATTGTTTCTTCCCGCCCTTTCAGGCCCTAACTTTAAAGATGAATAATGTTCTTTTGAGGACAATAACCCAACAAAACATTATCTATAGAAGTCGAAACTGCAACAGAGAGGTAAGAGGTCGTATCGAAATGAAAAACAACAACATCCGATTGTTAAATATAAGCTTAGATCCGCATATGCCGATGTACAGTGAGGTAGACTTGTCTAATAATGGTTTGGAATATTTGAGTTTAAACCTTACGTCTCATCTCACCATCCTGAACTGGATTTCACTGACGCAAAACAATTTAGGCGCTATGGAAAATTATGCTGAATTTGTGGACTTGTTTGCTGATAATCTAGAACTCGCATATATCGATTTGTCGTTTAATAAGTTGAACAGACTGCCCAGAGACTTTTTCCTAAATAATAGGAATCTAAAAACAATCATTCTTAGTAATAACTTATTAAATAGCCAGCTTTTCCGTATCGAACATTTGAATGAATTGCAGTATTTTGATATTAGCAACAATAAGATCTTGTTCCTGGACTCGAATTTCTTAAGTACCTTTGAGAGTATCAGTTTTGAAATGGAGTCAAATCATTCATATGTCAGACAATTTTCAGTCAATTTAGCTGCAAACACTTTCAGTTGCGAATGCGACACGAAAAGCTTCATCCAATGGATTCTTACCACCAAAGTTACACTCGTGGACAGAGAAAGTTACGTTTGTGAGATGGAGAAAAACCTAATTCAGATAAATGAGAACACTCTGAGCGACACAGCACAACTCTGTGAAAGAACTAAAATCATTTTGATGGCTACTCTAATTCCTTTATTCAGCGCGGGAATACTTATAATCATTGGAATAATCCTAATTTGCACCTACAGGCGGTATTTGAAATTAAGACATATAAAGATTCTTATCGAAAAGTACCGGAAGGAAGATCCGCCAAACAAACATCTAGTATTTCTTTCCTTTTGTAAGAACGATCAAGATTTCGTGTATAGATATATCTTTCATGAGCTAAAAGATGCTTTAAGTGAAAGGATTGGTGCTTTCCAAGATGACATCGTATGTATCGGTGATATACATTTCGAACCAGGTAGATACATTTTAGACGAAATCATCCGTTGTACGGAAAGTTGTAGTGTTGTGCTACTAGTTGTGTCTGAGGCATTCTGTAGAAGCTTTTATTGTGATTTTGAGGCCCTATGCGCAGAATTGGAGAAGAAACCCATAATTTTAATGTTTCTAGAAGAGGTGGATCCAAAATGCATGTCAAAAATCATGTACAAGCATTTTCAGAGGTATACAAGGGTCAAGTGGACACGTAAAGGGGATGAATTTGAACTTGTTCCCTGTTGGGCCAAGGTCTGTGACTCCATATGTACATTGGCTGATGAGAAAGCTCGATTTGCGTATGCACATGACACAGTAGAATCGACTCCATCGCCAACTGCATAATATAATTATATAACATCGACCAGAAATTAAATTTTGGTTTTGTTCTAAAACAACTGTGATATCTTTAAAATGTAACTTGAAGTTATTTATTGATGTTAAAATACCCCAGTGCATTAATAAGATGTTCTCGAGAGGTGTTAAGTATTACCCTATAGGAAAAGCAGTGTATACAAATGCTGTACAACTACACCTGTAAAATATGCATATGGACAATTCATTGTATAATAGGGTGTAATTTGATGTATAGCGAATGTTTGCTAGCCTTTGTTAGTATTGTTTCCAGAGTGTCGGTGTAAGACAGCCTCAAGTGATACATGTGTCCAGTATGGAGTCTCTGAATGATACTGCACATCAAGACCTGTGAACATAACATCGAGAAACATTAGACCAGAATGACAGCTCCGTTTCTGCGTTCTGTATCATATTCATGAGGGCCAAATCCAGTCGTAAAATAAGTATTATATTCATTCATTATGCCTGTGTGGAAAAGAGGAAAGTGCTCATTCAGCATGCATGATGTGGCCACAAGAAGTGCAGAATTCTGGACTGACCAGAGGCTCATAGTGTCCAAGCTCAGTATCTTAATTCAGCCTAGCAGACGACCTCAAAACAAAGATGTGTCAAAAAGTTTAATGTCGCCAAAGGAAAGAGGAAAATGTGAAACAGGTATTTGTTTCAAGAACTGTACAGACAACTGGACACAATCGGTACAGACATAAAACTGGAAATCCTTCAGAGACTCTGTTTACTCAACTGCATCCAAATCCTCTGTGCCCATCACTCGTAAACATCAATATTGGTTTGACGAAAAAGATGCTACCATGCATAAACTTTTGAATAAGAAACATCGGCTACAGAGTGCCTATCTAGATGACAATACTTCGTCATTTAAGAAGGCAGCATTTAAAAACTTAAAGAGGAGAGTCCAGTGCAAAGTCAGAGAGTTGCATCATTCATGGATGATCAGTAAGACAGATGATATTGAATCCTAAGCTGACGGGATGATCAGTAAGACAGATGATATTGAATCCTACGCTGACGGGATGATCAGTAAGACAGATGATATTGAATCCTACGCTGACGGGATGATCAGTAAGACAGATGATATTGAATCCTACGCTGACGGGAATGATTTAAAGACTTTATTGATGCTTTGCGAACAATCGGCTGGTCACAGTAATCAGGAATATCTCCAACATTGCGTGCTAACAGCGCTACGCTGCGCATTGACAAAGCAAAGATAATTCAGAGGTGGGCAGAATACTTCAACAACATTCTCAGTCAACAGTCATTTATCAGCGAGGAGGCAATTGATCAACTGCCCCAAGTGGAAATCAACATATCACTTGCTGATCCTCCAGAGATGACTGAAACTGTGAAAGAAAACCATCTGCTGTCAAATGGCAACGCACCTGGATAAGATGTTATATTAGCAGCTGTCTACAAAGTAGGAGGCTTGCACATGGCACAGAAACTGTCTAAAGTCTTCCAATCAATGTGGAGTCAGGGAACTATACCCTGGGGGTACAAGGATGCATATATTCGTCCACTTGTACAAGCGGAAAGCCCACAGACAATGCTGCAACAAACATTGAGCCTGAGTCTTGGGATGATCTTACACCGGATCGCTCCACCTGGCGTAGTCTCATCCACGCTGGAGCTACAGAGTTTGAACGTAGGAGATATTGCAGAGGCATTGCAGTAGCGAAAACAGTGTGATCTCAGAAAATATATGTCGTCTGCATAATTTTAACCTTTGCGGTGAACACTGCACAGCTCCGAACCTTTTTCATCTCATACGATTTAAAATAAAACTGCCTAACTTATGTTGTATTGTATTTCTAAGTCAGAATTATTGTGCACCTGTTAAAATCCTACTTATAAACTAATAAAATGCTTCAAAAATAGCTGCAATTCGGAGATCTAACCCTGATTTTATCTGATTAACCAAGTGTCCTTTGACTATGCTCATACAGTAATTTACGTACCCGAGTTTAAGATGTGAAGAAAATCTAACCGGTTAAACGTCTTTTAATTTCATTTCAAACATTTGCTATACGTGCTAGCCTTTTACTATAGGGCGTTCACTCTGAACACATAGTTTCGTATACCAACCCTTTGGTAATCACAGTGAGCAAGATATCTACTACATATGCTAGATATTGAATGCCAAAATCAACTCACACCACCATAATAATTGCTTTATTCTGCTTTGAGTTACCTATGATCCTATTGTTGAAGCATCAGGATTAACTTTCTATTTGGGCATTTCACCTTTGTGTTACATACAAAACTCTGGTGTGGAATCTCACACTATGCCCAGAAGAAATTACGTTGCACGACTATAATCAGGATCACCAATACCGCCGACTGATAATCCGAACGAAGCATCTTCCTAGTTAGAACACAACAAAAATTGCAACGGTCACTATCCATGGACGGAATTAATTCATACTAGGAGTGTGATGGCTATATAATGTCTGTTCCAAAAAGCTTATTAAACTTGAAACCAAGCTAAAATGGCAGATTAGGAGCAAACAAGGCAATCTCTTGCTTCGGCTCATATATTGTTACTAAATATTCCAGCCCTGACTAAATATGACAGCCCTGTATCCAACATCCTGCTTGTTTGTCTCACCAAGGATAAACTTCGGTTGCATTCTGGTTGGAGCATCGATGCCACACAACAACAAACAAGACCGATACAATGATTAACCAATGAAAAGTGTGAAATGTGCCTCTGTTTAGAGCACTGCCAAAAATAGAGCCCACACTGGAGATTTATTAAGGTTTGACAATATAACTTTAGTTTAGCATGCTTAAACAAATCACAGGAACATTCATGGGCACAGTATTATTCCTGAAGAACTTATATAGCATTCATCAGTTGTAAAATTATTGATTTCAAACAATCTCAATGCATTAAAACTCAGAGGACTAGAACCATTTCCCTATTTTAGATATTTAACACATGAAAATATTATTATGCTTAATTTATTGATTTAATGATTAGGGGTTCTAATCAAGTGTTTGTCTCTATAAGAGCGGTGCTCATATTCAAGTAATAGCTGTTTTAGTTCATTCTTTTCTTGTTGCTGCAGATATGAAATTTCTTGTCCAGAATATTCATAATTTCGGAATGCTGAATATTGGTTACTCCAAAGTCAACACAGTCTGGTTGCATTCCATCGCTTAGATCCTCGCTGTGTG